>VUQI01038856.1:0-25827 GCA_015106735.1 Paratilapia polleni | reverse complement strand
TTTTTTGTTGGAGGGGGGGGGGGGGGGGGGGAGTGCGGGGGGGGGGGGGGGGGGGGTGGGGGGGGGGGGGGGGGGGGGGGGGCAAGGGAGCAAAGAGAAGAAAAGGGTGAAAGCATCAGTGCTGTCTGCAGCCTCCTCTGTCAACCATGCAGAGAACCCTGCAAAGAGCCACATCATAAATGGAGTATCTTATTCTGCCCTAATCTAATTTCTCCATTCCTCTCGGCTTTACTGTAAAATGAAAAGATCATCTAACTCTGTGTGTGTGTGTCTGTGTGTGTGTGTATGGAGGAGACAGAGAGAGAGACAACAGAGACCAAGCCAAGGAGATCGTTAGCAGAGAAGTGAGAGCGAGGAAGAGAGCGTGTGTTTTCCATGGAACAGATGTTAGAGGAGTGTCACTCACTCATATGGGGACCCCGCTTGCTGTAGCACCGTCAGAGCCATAACACAACCTCCCATCGTTCTCTGACACACAAATCTACACTCACACATGTTCACATGCTGGGATTTTGAGTGGCAGTTTCGGTGTTGCTCTCGCCTGCCGGGGGGGTCATCACCTTTTCCATCTGTTCCTGATTGGCCCCCCGACGTGGAAAGTAGTCGCCTTACAAAGTCCTGTCCCTTGAACACACACACAAAAAAAAAAAGGAAGAAAAAAAGAACCTGTGAGGTAGAAATCAATGTTTGGATTTTGATCTTTTGAGGCAATTTAAAGTCTCAGAACTTAAATGTAAAAGATCAGAATAGAAAAACTCTACTATGGGACCAAAAGAGATACCCAGTGCAGTGAGAAAGGTTGACGAGAAACAACCGAAACAAAAAGAGTTTTTCTGCCTGAATATTGATCAGACACAGTATGAGTTTCAGCAACTAGAGGGCACAAGCAGGGATAAACTGTCAGCTGTCACTTGTGCTAGTGTAGCATGAATCTTGCCAATGATGGCAAGTGTCTACAAAAAAAGTAGAGTGAGTCAGTCATCAATTCAACAAAATCAGAATTCTGTCATGCTAACTTTTTTGCAAACAGGTGCATATGTTTCACCGCATTATAAAACTGTATGTGGTCATTTATTTTGTAACATATTGTTGCAGCAATTATAGAAATCTAAAGGACATCAGGCTACAGTGCTATCAGACATAATATGCATGAAATCGTTTCAAACAAAGTGTGAAGTTGGGAAAATACTGAATTGAAATTAAATCAAACTTGTGTTTACAGCTAAATAATAAAACCTGTTTATGATGGTAGTAAACAAAGAATATAATTCACCCTAAGAAAATGTCAGATGGAATTTATTGTAGCAGTTGGAAAATCTGTTGCAGCCTGTCTACAGTTTTATTATACTTTGAGAACAATGATGAACTTTCAACCCGAGCCAGTAGCTTTTCATGTCAGCTGCTGAATATTAATGCCAATAACTGTCTTGTTCATTATCAGCTTCCCTTTATAAGAAGAACATTGAAAACCGTTTAAAGTCAAACAGTGGGCACTATTTCATATTGCAGAAGTATTTATGATAGAATCTTTGCTAGTAACAACACACTGTCATCTGAGAATTTGTTGGGTGATTGTTTCTGCATTATGGGAAAGTCACTGCCATAAAGTGCTGCTGAAGTTTAACAGACTCATGTTACCCCACAGATTTAGAGAGAATAACTCTATTGCTTTTTAATTAATAAATAAGTAATATGTTATTTTTTGTGTTTACTCAAATATAGCTGATAATCTTTAAATGCTGACTCATACTTTTTTTAATCTTTAGATTTCTCCCCTCACACACAGACTAAATTTCCTTCATTTTATGGATTTCTTTCTCATTCTGATCTATCTTACAAGTCAAGCCAGACTTCGGGTCAATACTGCAACCCGATAGGACCACACAGTCTGGTCCCTAAACCCCTGTAGGCTCCTACCTTCATTGTCACAGCAATACCGACAAATTATTCACTTTCAGTCTTTGCACTGCAGTACAGTCACAAGGAAGGAGGGGAAAAAGAAAAGAGCAGACATGTTGATGAGGTTAAATTAAGCTTGGTAATCCCTCATTCCCATATCAGGGCTGCAGCTGGCATGTGTTTTAGAGATAAGAATTGCACACTGCTGTCTGTGTTGAATGGCTGGGTAACCTTAAGTAGCACTGAGTGCCATGACAAAACAAACTCAACGCAACAAGTGTTCCGTTAAAGGTGCAGCTTTTAGTTTGTTAGCATTTAACTGGAACTGTTGCGGAACTGCAGTATGCCCTAAGTTTCAGTTCCTAGATCCGTGTTATTAGAAGCCACTGATTCTGGCCACTGTTAGTGCACTCAACACAGTTTCCAACTTAATGAAATGATGTGAAGGAAGACTGAAACAAGACTGCGGCCTGCATTTTTGTTTCTCTCTTAATACTTGGGAGGTTTAGCATTTCTCAGCAACCCCAAGTTCCAAGACCATCGGAAAATGACTCAGTTCAGATACATATTTAACACACAGCAGCAGGAAATAGGGAAGAAAAAAAAGAAGCTAAAAAACCAGTAAGAGTTCATTTTATCTACAGTGAAAATCTCCCGCAGATGTGTATGCATTTATCAAACTCACTGATCTCCTCTGCTTGCCTGCACATCCTGCTGCGCTGCCATTGTGTTTCTGCTCTAAGATTTGGGAAATGCAGACACAGAGAGGCTTTTGGGGGGATTATTATGGGTTGAAGGAAAAACAGGCTGGTGTATGGAGAGAACTAGGTAAAGTGGTGGGAGGTGAGTGGCTGGACAGGCAGAAATGGGCTTTGTGCTGTTAATCCAAGCAGGATGGGAGGATGGAGAAGATGAGCCGAGAACTGCCTTTTTCTCCTGATTTAAATGACTGTATGTGCATGTGTGTATAATAAAGGATCATTGAGGGGCGCACCATTATCAAGCGTGAGTGTGTGAGCATATCTGTAATAGCACACAAGATATACACAAATTTGGTAACACCCCCCTTATTTAAAATCTCTTTTATTAGAAATAGGATTTAGGCTAAATAAATAAAAATGCCTCAAAGAAAATCTTGCAGTCATCATCTCTGCTTTAAAAACACTGCCTGGTTTCACATTGTAGTGAAAGCAAAGCCATTGCTGAGGAAACTGACACCAATCAATCTGAGAAGACTTTTCTTTATGATAAAAAAAAAACAAGTCACACATACACAGAGCACACAAACACATTTTCCTGAGGCATTTTGTGATTCCTCCTTAGCAGTTTATTCCCAATCTGCTGAGCTAATAGAGTCAGAAAATGAATTTACTCCCAGTCACCAAAGCAGTTTTTAATAAAAGGCAAATTCCCCCTCTGCAAGAGTTATTGCCAGCAGTGTCCTTACCACCTCAGAGACCAGCAATTATACCCTAATGGCATTATGCTGATTCGCCAACAGTTATTAGCATTAAAACCACTCATACAATATATGCAAAGTTATTATTTGCAATTCTTGAAATAAACAAATACATTTATGTAATGTATGTATTATGGAGAAAATTTATATTATGCACAAGTTCTCAAAAGGCATAAAAGTTAAATATGAGGAAAGTGAGAACTCTGCATAGTCAGAAACATGAAGCTGATTTATTTTAACCAATCTAATTTACTTTAAATTAAACCCTTAACCCCTTGCCCATGTATTAACTCTCTGTATAAATGGATTACAGTGTGTTAAGGCACCTACGGTGTGTTGGTCACTGATGGAAAAGGAGGCATTTTACTGTGTAAATAAATGATTTAATGCATTGAAACTTTTCCTTTAATTCGCCCTGAGAAACTTCACAAAAAAAACCCTAAGGTTATGCAAAGGAAATTAGATGATTTCATTTTCCGTGCCTTGAGAGAAAAAAGCAGCAGCTGTCGTATTTGTAGGAGTTAATAAATGTCATGGCCAGAAACTTAAGTTTATGCCCATGACCGGTGTACACACCCTGAGTGAGGCTGCTGTACAGCCGCAAAGAATATACTGTGCTTACTGTATTCTCAGGCCCTGCTCATGAACATTATGCACTCTCAAAACTCTGCTGACTTTAAAACAAGCTGCATCCTAATTAAATTTTCACCTTTTGTCATTTATTGTGTGTGTGTGTGTGTGTGCAGATTTGCAATTAGATTGCATGGATAAAATGGATTTAAAATACCTCATGCATTTGCATAATATACTGTAGATATGCTATATTTGTTTTTACATAATCTAAAGCAGCTCCATCTTGATATTTTCATGTCTACTAATTTGTAAAAGTGAACTAATTAGAAATATGATAAAGATATATCTTAATGGAAAAAATACAGTTAAATATAACCTACATTTTTCAAGCTTCTCTAAGTATCACACACAACATAAATTTTATTTTTCAAAAGCGGTAGATGTTAGATTTGCCAGGCTCTTTATTTTAACATACACATGGCATATTTTTTTTTACTATTAATCAGTCAGTTAAGAATTGCTTAAGTAAATTAATTAATCTTTTCTTGAATGTATGAAATTCATCTATGATGTCATCCGTACAATATTTAAATACAAAGTAAAAATGTATATGGCAGAACTACACACGCCTCACATATTTCAAACAAGGAAACACTCCAATAACTAATCTAATAAATACAGCCTGTAATAAATCACTAATTATTTACAGAAGATCCCTTTAACAGCTTTGGACTGTGCATCACTCAGACCCACAGGTCCTCATTCTCCGTACCCTCTGCACTAATGCAGCACTAATGCAGTGAATGGGGGGCTTGTTTTTATTAGCCAGTGTCCCACTGTTTGGATAATCTCTCGATTTACCAAAGCCCCTCGTTGACAGCCCTCCTCGTTGAGTCCCAAGCCCCTACAGGTGTCCAAACTCCAGCTAATGGAGTCAGCACGCTCTTTAGGCAGAGAGATATATGGACTCCATTTTGTCAATGTAAGATTTTCACTGCTGGGCAGCATATGAGCCAAACTCCCAAATTCATCATGGAGAGAGTTTTGGCAACTCTCATTTTGGCACGGACTCAGAAAGACACCATGTTAAATTAAATAATGTGCAAAAATAGGACACTCAGATGCTTCCGGCAAGCTCCTCTCTCACGCTAGCTGTCCAGCAATCAATGCATGTCAAACACAATTGGCATCAATTGTAGTATGTTTATGAGTGCCATGTGACTAGATGTACCAGCCAAAGTACAAAACAAGAGCATCACTACTATGTTAGCGTTGACTCCATGGGAAATACACAGCCAAAAGTACTGATGGTAATAAGTGGGATTTGCACATTTGTTTGTGACTTTTCCATTGTTTCAATAAAGCTACATAGAGATATTTTGCTGTAAGTTTCTATTCTTTGCACTTTTTCCAATGAGAGAGAAGTTGTAAGACTTTTGAAACCTTATAAACGAAGGCAAAAAAGTTGTTGAAAGTTGATTCAAAACATCAGGAAGTCTGAAAAATATACAGTTTTGCAGCAGCTCAGTAAAAAAAAAAAAATACAAATTTTTAGTTCATCTCAAAGCATGTGAATGCCCCCAAAATTGCACGCATGTAATTATATAGTTGCTTTCTTGATCAGAGTTTTAGGAACATGCAGTAGGTTTCATTATCTTTGCCACAGGCTCTATTAAAATCCATCTGTAGGCATTAAAAGCTATCATCTTGATCTTAACTAATATTTCCTTTTCTGATATGTGCAAGGCAGCAAAAAAAGGGAGTGCAATAACAGAGCTGTGTATGTGATGGTTTTTCATGTCAGCCCATTGGAATGGATGATGAGTTCACACCAAGCCAGCCGGGGTGACGACGGGATAGCTCCTAATGTAGACAGCCATAAACACAGCAAGCCATCTCTAATCCTGAGAGGCTCCTTTGTGTACCTCACACTGCACAAACTGTTTTGATGAATCTCCCGACCCCTGACCTTCTGATGACGGATGACGCTCTGAGGGGAAATGTAACCAGAAGGCAGCAGATCGCCCCGGCCATCCTGTTTGGGAAATGAAATGCACTGTTGCTTCATCATCTGAGTTTCAGTCTATACCCTGTGGACAAAGGCATGAGTACAATGTAGAGGATTTAGTTTTCTTGCATTAATGTGAATTACAATCTTATGGTATAATTCACATTTTTTCTATTAGATGTTTACATTTATATAAACTATATATTGAATATTTTATTCAAATCATTTTTTCAGGTAACTGAATGGGCTGAAAAACTCAGCTCAGAATAAAAACTGATGTCCAGCATTGAAGTGGTTTAACATCTGCGGCCCAGACACAATCACTTGTCATAAAGTCTAAACTACATTTCTACCACATCATACAAACACTCACACAAAATTATACTCCGCATCAAGCATAACTTTTTAAAGTCAGTATTGTCAATGACATGTTGACAGTAGCTAATAACAACTTAATAAATGCCATTACACTGAAAGATTATATGTTAAAATTGTTAAATTGAACATTGTAATTTCACCTGTTTATAATTTGCAAATTATTATTAGTTTTAAATTACTAAATATTTATTTTATATATTTGTAAGAATAATATTTATCTGTTTTTGTACATGAAAGGGAGATACAGCTTAAACAGGATGAACTGTACTATTTTCTCTGACATGAAAATCAACACAAGGCCATCCACATACACACACACACACACACACACACACACACACACAATCACAGTGCACAGATCGACAGACGCACAGGTCATGTCTCCTTGCACAGAGCCTGTTTGTAAGAGCAGCGCGTTTGTGAACCTGACAGTGGAAAATCTGAGCCGCTCCTTCAGCCTCCGTTTGGTCTTGGCGTTTTGATTTGTTTGACAGGGGAGAAAATTATAACAGCAGGGGGAAAGAAATATGAAAATATGACTGGTAATACTTTCAAAACACAGATATTTTCCCTGCTGTCTTTGCAGAATCCATAGTGGGAGTCTGCATGTGTCTGTGCGTTTGAACTGTTTGGGCTTGTACTGTATTTTTGTGTTTGTATGCGTGTTTACATATACTGTTCATGTGCATGTGTGCACACATGTGTGCACTTCAGGATGCAATGCTACAACTATGAATCATCTTTACTGATGACATGGTACGCTAATCGTTTGTCTATATATTGCAGGTTTGTTTCCATGTCTCAAGGGTTTCTTGTGGTCTCCTCAACATTTCTCTGACTTGATTCCATGATCTTCATTTCATTCATTTATTTATTTATCCAGTTTCCTTTATTGCTTTGATTCTCTGAGCCCGCGGTTATTTTGTTTTAATGAACGCCTTATACTTCTCCTTTGTTAGAGTCAGTAACTGAACTTTTCAGAGTAAACTTTCTCATTGGAGATGATGGTTCAGTTGAGGAGAGCAAACACAGACTGTTCTTTGATTATTCATAAATCTGGCATATTCACCCAAGAATATGACCCAGGGAGTAAACTCTGAGAAAATTACACCACAAAGAGAAGAAAACTCAACTTTGTCAGTGTAACATCTTTGCATCCCGATTTCAGACCATATTCCTTCGCTGTTTATATTACTAAAGATTATTACTTTTCACTTTGGGAAAACACCTCATGCAGTCAAAACGACACAGTTTGCTACCATCGACCTTGTGACCCTTTGGACTTATCCTAACCACAGCCACGTTCCCTCACTCTAATAAACTCAGCAGCTGCTAAAATACAGCCAAGCCCGAAAACCTGCATGATAATATTTTATAATAATTATTAATGTAACGCTACAATTTAGTACACCACAATTGCTGCTGTTGATAAGACAGAAAGCTGAATATTGTTTTAGGGTAAAATGAGAAGAGCTACGGTTTAGCTGTGTTTGTGTTTGAATCCAGACTAATCACTCATCAGTTCTTGTGTATGTGCTACAGCTACTGTGCACATAACAACTTGCCTCCCTAGAGAGTGTCAAGATACAGTCATCTTCAAAGAACCAAAATATGTCTAATTGGCTTCCAGCAATAACACAATGGCCACGTTCACCAACCAACAGCAAACTCTTAATGTAATTTTGCTATTTGCTGAGGTAAAACTGCTGCCCTGCTTCAAAGTAAATCCTGTTTTGACACAAAACTGTTTGATGATTTTTTTCCAGTGGAACATTAAGGACATGAATAATGAATGAACCTTCATCTTGTCATAGAAAGCTGTTGTTCTTGCCGTTATAGTGTGTTAAGCACACTTACTGAGTGGACATAATCTTTATTGGATGAGGCATGCAGCATAGCTAATATATCAGACAAGCTTGTGGTGCAGCAAGTTGCAGAGATTAAATGACTTCAGTGTTTGGGTTGCAAGGGCTGAGTGTTGGTCATCGCTCCATGCCAGAAATGAACCTAAATCATTCAGAGGCAAAAAACAGACACAGAAAACACTGATGCTATTGTGCAGTGTGTGCAAACCTAGTAAAGCTGTTAGTGAGGTGGAGAGAGGCAGTAAGGAAAGAAGAGGAAGACAGATTAAGGATCTGAAATAGTGGAGACTAAAAAGTGAGGAAAAAGGGGATAATTAAATGAAACAAAAGAGGTGTGAACTAAATGCAAGAAAAGCATAGACAGACATAAATGATAAAAGAAGAACCAGATAAAAAGAGAAACAGGAAGAAAGTGAATGAACGAGAGGGAGTTTTAGGAGAATCAATGCAGCGTCTCTCCACTGGGACCAAGCTAACAGCACAGCAGACCGTGGATCTCAGGTGTCCAGTCGATGGCTGATGCATTAGGCTGCTGATACCCGCCGCTTTGGGTTCAAACACACATTTTCTTAATACAACATGAGCCCATTTCCCCCCCTCATTAATCATGTAACCTGATTAGGGCTGGAGGTCTGGCCTGTACTGAACCCTGCTCCACTCATTGCCTTTCATTTTGTCAGGCACACACATGTAAGAATATACATGTGCATTTATGCAGCAATATTAACCCATGGTTTCCCATATGCTCAAAGGAAGATGTGTAGATGCAATCAAAATAAAGCTGATGCATACGTCTTTATACACTCACATAGTGGTGTTCACAGGGTTTAGTAAGCCGGAGCTGTTGCCCTTTTTGCTATATCTGCCAAAATTATCTTTTAAAATAAACATTTATTTAAGCAGGATCCATCTGTATAAAAAAATATAAATTTCTTCTTAAACCAGCTGGAGAATATAGTTTTTAGTAAACTTTCATCAATTTGGAGGAAATTATTGGTTAAGTTAAACCTAATACATCTTCAGTGTTTTTTAAAGATTTTGAATCACAGTGAAGGCCGATGACAACGAGGAGTAGAATAGGATGGGGATCTTTTGGGGATCAATTTATTGTTGTTTTTTTGTTATGGGATTGTTTGAGAAGACAAGACACTATCAGGCTATATTTGAGGCAAAATTAGCTATACCCCCTTTCATTTCTGACTCCTACCTTTACAAAATAGAACAAAGTAACATCACATAAATACACTAAACAATAAAATGGGAAGACACAGCACTGAGAAGCTATAGCTGTGTGTGGAAAAATGTTCTATACCTTTACAAAACATTTTTTAAATCGGAGACCCCAGAGTGTTATGATTATGACTAATTTAAGCCACTCATCAGGGTGAAGAGTGTGAAAGATAGGCTGACAGATAGAGTTAAACCTAATACCACTGAACTAAATACCTCTCTGGTATTCATCAACAAATGACAGGTCTAATCACTGATTTGCTCAGGTTCATTGCCATGCAGTTTAAGTGAACTGTGACAGATAACCCAATGCGCTTTAATTCTGGGCGGGTCACATAATGACGATTTGTCATTTGGCCTGGATAACCTAAAACCAAAGCTAATTTTTCCTTTTTTCTGATTTTCTCATAAGAATCTGTAACACATGCGTGTAGCTACAGTAAATATTTGCATGATTCTTACTCTTTCACCTTGCTCACCTAACGTATGTTAATTGCTTTCCTGTGCCATGTTCTTACCAACTCACATACTCACAAATACAGAGTTAGGGTGAAAGGCTAGCAGACCTTCATTACAATATGATGCACATATACACAGACATAAACACTTCATTGGACTTTCTAAACAGACTCATCTTTTTCCCAGTCTGACAATTTCAGATAAGAGCACATGTCAGATGTTCCTCGATACTGATTTTCCTTCACCGGTTGTAAATGCTGTTCAGTTCATCCACTTAAACTTCATTTGACTTCAACTTGTTTATAGACGCATACAAATGAGCAAACATACACACACACATATATATATACATATATTTCCTGGGTGGCATGATTGTACTGACAAGTGAGAGCAACATCCATCTAGGTTTTCCCTCCAATCCAAAACTCCGCTAATGATTACAGCTCCCTTTCAAGTAGAGTCAGTGAAGACAGACCACAAGAACATCTTTTAGAGTCATCTTTTTGGAGTCATCTACCCACAAGAATAAAATATATTCAATCTGACCAGTCAGATCTGACAAAAAGCGTTTTTTTTTTATTTTAATACAAAAAGAATAGGCTCACAACTTTTGGTAATGTTTCCAACCCACTGTACAATTGAAGACCCTGAATTTAACTAATCTTGTATATTTCTAGAGGTAAATGTAGGTTTTGTATTCCTGCATACAGAGGAGCTTGAAAATGCAAATAAAATATAAATTCCTCCCACACTACCTGCCTGCTTAAAACCCTGCCAAATAATCAATGTCTGCTTTTTTTTTTTTTTATGTTAATAACAATAACACCAGCATCTTCTTGGTGAAGCAGCAGAGATCTGCCACTCTTAATGTCAGTGCACGGGAGGGGTCATCAGAAACAGAAAAATAAAAGCATAATATGAAATATGTCTGTGTGTGGGTGTATGTTTGTGTGCTGACAGAGCTGGAGGGCAATAGCAGACCAGGTCAGTGTGGGTTTACATGCCTGACACACTGTCACAGATACCCCCGCTGCGTCCGTCACTCAGCACATGCACACATAAACCCAGGCTGTTACATACAAACACATACACACTCTCATACACATGTGTACACGTAAAACTGAACATTTCTACCGTGCAATGAGTCTGTCAGTAAAAACAAAACACTCGTCAGGAAGTTCTTTTGGACTTTTGATTGTCTTTTTCTTCTCAAATTAATCAAAGTTATCCTAACTGTGCAGCTTTATTGAGGTTGTTGATTTATATTAAAAAAAAACTGTAATCTCTTTGAGAAGCATACATACTTTGAAATCCAATGAAATTAATAACCATAGAGATGTGACTTGTGTACAAACAAGCAAAGTTTATTTTAACTCAAGTATTACCATGTAAATTACCTAATTTCTTTGTTATTATCAAGTGATTCTTTCCCTCAGCCAAAATGTTAATTCCATGTAAATTGCTTGAACTTCCTATGCTTTATTACGAGATCTAGATGCAGTCCACAGTGATAAATTCAAAAGAAGGAGGAAGATGAAATAAAAAGGTTGACTTTTACGTACAGGCTATTCACAGATGCACTGATGAGAACATTTCAACAAATTTTTGCAACTAAAACTTAAAAAAGTAATCTAGATAATACCACAGGTTTCTTACTTAATATTATCAACCTACAATTCTGCTCCTCTGTTTTGAACTCCTCTCTCTCCAAGCATTCCTGGAGAAAGTCTGTCACCTTAACTGCACTTCATGTCATGTACTGTAGTTCTTATCCTCCAGACTTTAAATCTAACAAACATTTAGCATTTTTGATATTTCATTTCATTTTGGTATTTCATTATTTCCATCACATACTCTTTGGGAACCTTATATGATAGAGCCAAATAAATAGTTTAGATCAGCTATGACACCTGGGATAGGCTCCAGCCCCCCACTACCCTGAAATGGATGGATGGATGGATAGATGGATGGATGGATGGATGGATGGATGGATGGATAGTTTTAGTCAGGCTGACCAATCACTGCAAAGTATTTTAATTCATTGACACTGCAACTGGTTCAACTCTTACCTCTCAAACAATATGCAGGTAACTATACATAATTTATTACCCCAGTGAACAGTGAAGTGCCTCAAGGCTCTGTTTTACATCCCCTTTTTTGTGTATTTGCATGCTTCCGCTTGATCAGCCACAAGAGCTGTTTTCATTGCTATGCTGATAACACACAACTTTCTATACTTGTAAAATCTGGATCCACCAGCAGTCTGATATCCTTACAGAGATGTGAAATAGACATAAAATGTTGACTGTCTTGAAATGTCTTCCAAATCAGGGATGAGAAACTCATGAAGATCACATTTGCATCATTGAACATGTCAGAATTTAACCCTCATTTGATAACCTGGCCTCTGCATTAAACCTAATGCAACAAAGATGCTGCAGAAATTTTAAATGCAGCAGATGTGTAAGCTAGAGAGTTCAGTTAACTTGAGCTAACACAGTGACTGAGATACAAGACACTCATCCAAACAAAAAGATGCACTCTTAGCCTCTTGATAACATGCTACTTGTATCTAAGAACAGATGCACTAAGAAAGGTACTTTCAGCTGCTCCCTTACTTTCCCAAGTGGTTGCCACAGAGGATGGATCTGCATATTTGATTTGGCACAGATTTTATGCCGGATGCCCTTCTAGATGCAGCCTTCCCATTTACCCGGGCTTTAGACCAGCACTAATAGTACACTAGCTTGTGACCCCCTGAGACTAGGTTTGTGTGAACTCCCAGTCTCAAACTGATCTTTCGCATGTAAGGCAAATGTGTTAACCAGAGCAGATGCACTAAAAATATTCAGTCTATAATTTAAAAGACAAACAATTTCACACTGTACAATGTAAGATGACAAAAAAATGTTTCCTTGTCGTAAGACAAAAAAATCATATGAATGACAATCTTCTAAACTAAAATATGGTTCTTAATCACCTTACAATGAGTACACGCTATGCCTCATGCAGAAATCGACTCTTTGCTCACAAAAAAAGAGATCAAAAATCGTAAAATATATCTATATTATAGCACTAGTCCATTAGTAATGAAAGCACCACTATGTGCTGCATGCATACCGCACTAACCCTGAGCCTTCATCTAATGAGCCCCCATGGTCTCCAGATCAATAAAGTGTTAAGTAGCCCTTTGAAAATAACACTGTAGTGTTAAGTTGGTCTGTCAAGCATACAATCCACAACCTGGGCAGCAGCACTTCAACTTAAGAGCTGCCATCTTGTTAACATGGATTTACTCATCACTAGGTTCAAAGGGCCTTACCCAACCATCTATACACGTAGCATAGCAAATAATAATGTATATACACAAATGGAAATAATCATGCATGAATCTTAATTACTGTCATGAACTTTTTGTTGTGCAAATAACTGTTTGGCAGAAACTATAGCTTGCTGAACAGTGAGTAATGGTGCTTGGGATTTAAACCACATACCAACACAGAGGTGGCCCATAACAATGGTGTGATTTTACGTACTACGGTATCTCTGGCCTAAAATAATACTTGCTTTGGACGCAAATGTTTAAGACAGAATGGTTGTCAGTATATTAAAATATGTAATATAAATTTAAGAAAACAATAAAGCACTGAAAAATGCAGAATGGAAATCACCCTCTTGAGTGGACTGAACTGAACCTCCTTTCCCACCTTTACCATAGCCAACTCCATCTTTCCAAAGAGTCACTGTTAGCCTCGCTCTGTCTCCCACCCACAGCCTAGCAACACACATACACACACAACGTAAGTTTGAGGGCGAGCTAGTGAATTCCTGAGGGCTATCGGGTTTCGGGTTGCCTTGGCGACCAAGCACGGAGGCAGATCCATTAATCATTGAGAGCAGTTCACTCCAGAGTGGAGGTCAGACTGATTGCTGTGGATTGGGTATCATCCCAAAACACACATGCACACAAGCACACACACACAAACACACACACACACACCAAATACAAAACACTGACCAAGGTCCTTGATTTAAATGAGAAAAGATTGGTCTTCCTTTCCTTTCCCAGCTTCACTTAATTTTTAACATACAGTATGCAAACGCTTAAACCACACACAAAAGGACATGGAAACACACCTATATGCTGTATTAGGATGCAAACACACCCTAATATACAGCTTAAGCTGTTAGGGAAGCACTTCCATACTTTATTCTTAATTTCTCTTTCTTCAGCCCTCTTTCCTGAAAGACGACATACAAACTCATATGTACACCCACAAAACAATCACTCCTTCCAGCGTTGTCTAGGCATCAGGACGGCCATGGTGGTGTCATGTGACGTGATTGCATGGAGCCGAGTGGATTAAGAGATTGGAGCTCTGCATTTATTTTTCAGGGACTCGGCTGAAACACTAGACCTGCACAGGTGTCTAGGAAAACTGAGAGAGCAAAGAGAGCGAGAGAGAGCTAGACATAGACAGGAGTGCAAAGACACAGAAAGAGCAGAGCAGAAAAAACAGGAAAAGGCTACTAATTACCACTGAATATCATATTTTTGTGTCCACATCTTTCATTCTGTTTTCATGTACCTTTCTTTTCTGGTACTAACCTAGATTATTTGTCATGTAGCATTATAAATGCACTGTAACATGATAATTAGCATTGTGGCTGCAACAAATAAGAGGAGTGGTAGCAAGGATCAAGCCTTTTCAGCCCAATTATCAATATGTTACAAAACCTCAGCTCTTTTTCTCATTAGCATTAAATAGTAGTAGATACACTTTATGAGCAAAAGTACTGCTCCACCTACACAATCCACCTACAGCTGCTTGGCCATGAAAACCCATGCCATGAAGCTCCCGGTGCACAGTTTTTATGCTGATGTTAATGCCAGACGAGGTTTGGAACTCTACAGTTATTGAGTCAGCAGAGCGTTGGTGACTTTTACGCACTATGCACCTCAGCACTCAGTGACCCCACTCTGTACCTTCACGTGGTCTGCCACTTCGTGCCTGAGTTGCTGTGGTTCCTAAACGCTTCCACTTACAGTTGATAGTGGAATATCTAGGAGGGACGAAATTTCACAAACTGACTTGTTGCAATGTTGGCATCTTATTACAGTACCACGCTTGAATTCAGTGAGCTCTTTAGAATGACCCTGTCTGTCAAAAATGTTTGTAAAGGCAGACTGCATGGTTAGGTGCTTGGTTTTATACACCTGTGGCAATGGGACTGAAAATGCCTGAATTCAAAGATTAAGAGGTGTGGCCCAATACTTCTGTCCATATAGTGTAAATGGAAGGATCAAGTCACCAGTGTAAAATGGATCTGCACCATGACAAATCATGCCAATCTCAGTTTAGTGTGCCAGGACCCCACAATGGTAAAATAAATAAATAAATAAATAAATGTCAGCTGCTCTTTAAGTTGCTTTCTGTTAGACATTGCACTTACAACACACAACACACCACAAACACTACAGCTGATGGTCAGATGCCCTGTGATGTACACCTATGCTCTGTGAACAATTTAGCATGTATTTAATGTCACAAAAAATGTGGTAAATGCAATAATTAAATAGTTTGCCATTCTTTGCACTGGTGTTTTGGCAGCCTTTCTTGACAGAGAAAACAGAGATGCAAAGGCCAAAGTAAAGAAATAAGAAGGAAGATTATGGACGAAGAGAGCAGATGAAATAGGAAAATGCATTTCCCTGAGTGCATCTGCTACCGATTCATTTTACTGAATAACCTCTGTTAAAGGCCAACTATCACTGCACTGCAAATACTACAGGCACAGACAATGTGCCCATGATCACACAATACATAGACCTCATGCTATTTTATTCACTCACTCACACACACACTATCCAATGCAGTTTGTCCAGTGAGATTTATGGTGTCCTGGGAAACTTGATGTAGACGGCCACAAATCAGCGTGACTATGAAATAGAGAGCCACATGAACATTTACACACACACATTCAAGTGCACACACCAAATCTAAGCACATTTGTGTCATGCACAGAAACATAGGCACAGCCACGACTCATGTGAGCACGCATAGGCATTCAAACACACACACTCTCACACAGGCACGTGCACATGCACACATGAAATATAGGTACAGCCACTGCACCACTGAACCGACTCCCAAAGGTGCCCACTAAATTTACTGGCTCCTCTAGCCACTTCAAAAGCTCTCCATAACTTAGAGGCCAGACGATTTTATTGTTTCATGGAAGAAAGGACGGTGAAAAAAAGAAGCAAAGGAGAGTGAAGGAGTGAAAGATAGATGTACTGGGAAAAAATTAAATCCTCCTTTGTTTCAGACAATTAAAATTCCTCTGGTTCTAAGGCATGTGCACCCATAAATACACATTGTACATGTTACCACTTACACAAACACACACAGCAGAAATTTGTGTCCATCCTTAACCTATTGTGGATGAGAACTTTAATTGTGCAATTCACTGTTTGCTGAATGACTGTACTAATATACATATGGACACAGCAACATAAGAATGAAGTATTATTATTTTTTTATCCTCCTTTTCTCCATCTGTACCTGTCTCCTCTTTTTTTCTGTATGTGAACCACCCTGGAAGTTGTTGTAAGTGTAGCCAGTTAAAGCTAATGATGTAGAGACCTCCCTCCTCCAGGTTACAGGGCAGTGAGCTAGTTGCAGAACTTCGTCCATTTCAGTAGCAACGCTTTCCTTATGGAACTACACTAATGACAAGCCAAAGTGATGTGTGGTTTTATGTTCCTGTCATAGGCCTCATCTAAGAATGCAAATCAGTTAATAACTTGGTCTCTATGGATTGATTTAATTTCCTTCGCTGGATTTTCAGTCTAAGTTACAGTAATAATTAGAGTTTATAGTGGTATGACAAAACATCTCAGAGGTGCTGATAGGACTTGTGCGTAAAAACGGAATGGTTTTGTGTCTGGTTTGATTTATGTTCAAATGTCAGTTTGATTTACTGCTAAAAAAGTCGCATCATGTGTTATTTGCACTCCATCTTCTTCACGTGTTTCTTGTCCCATAACACTATCAGTAATCAAATACTTTTGCACCTTTAGCCATTCAAGTCAACAGTAAGCCCTCAATATACACACTCACAGTATTGGGTTAGATGAGACTTTGTATTTAGCAAACTGAGCTCCCTGGCAGGTGGTCCACCAAATGTTATCTTTTTAACTTGTGTCCTCGTACATGCACATGAAACACACAAAAGCCCATTTGGTAAATGAGCAGAGGTGATCATGATATGATAAGGAGACCCCTGACAGTAGGACAAGGATTTACTGACTAAATCACCCTGAAGGAGAACAAAGACACGAAACAGAGAGATCACATTGAGGTTGTACTAAAATGTACTCGAGCTCTTCTTCCATGCTCTCCCACTACCTTCTCTGTGCGCTGCGTCTAAGTAACTTTATATGTACGTGTTTATCTTCATGTGTGTTTGTGTCAGAGCGGCTGCTGCACTGGCAACCCATGTCGAATAACAGAGCAGTACCATCTGCTCCTTGATGGCTCAGGCAAAACTCTCAGCGTGCAGTTGGTGGTCCCAGCTTTAGCCACCCCACAGATTATCTATCAGTGTTTTCTTCTGTAGGTATGTATGTGTGCATCTGTGTGTGTGTTTAGCTCCTTTGTATATGGATGTTTTTGTGTGCACACTGCAGCCCACCAAGTTAGAAAACCCAGATGGAATGAGGGATCATATTCTTGATTAAAAATGGCAGAGGGAGTTCCAAATTCTTCTGTGTGTGTGTGAGTGTTGTGTGCATATACTGTGCGACACACATACCCTCTCCCATATGTTTTGTACCTGCTCGCACATTAAGTTAGGTAAAGCTTGGCTCTCATTTTCTGAACAAGTTGATCAATTCCAGATACCCTAGCCACCCTCTCACAAAGTCAGCTTTGCGTAGATGGAAATAGAAATGTGGAGCATTTGCAGGCGGTGCAAACTTATTTTATGCAATTAACCTTTAATTAAGCAGGCAGAGGCAGAGGTGAGGCAGCAAAGAGCCACAGAGGAACAATATACTGTTTGTTCATTTACTGGAGTGTTATGGTCACGGAGTCTCGCCTGATAGTTGATAGATAAATCTGGCTCAGACTGCCTCAGAGCATATTAGGATTAGCAAATAATTCCTCTTCATGAGCTGTATCGAGGCTTGCCACCAAAAATCGTCAGCATCCGTCATGAAAGCAGTTAAATACAGCAAACATGGTTTTGCTTCAGATATCTTTAATATGTCTCAACTAAACACACAATAAATAAAACAATTCACTTTTAGCCTTTAAAAAATACAATTTTTGTCCTTCTACTGTTGCTAATTCTCATGTTATATAAAACACCTGACCAGCTGCAGATCACAGACAAATTAAAAGGGACAAACACTCAAAAACTTCTCAATGAGGATTGCCCAGATGCTCCCGAGTTGCGAGACTTGCTTCTAGAAGGACACCGGCCAAGTTTCCATATAACATGCTTCAAATTTTTTTGTCTTGATTGAATGAATCTGAATGTATGAAAATCTTTGGTCAGTCTCAGACCTTTCCTTTAGGCTGCCATCAATCAAGAATCTCTCCCTGTAGACTTGCAGCAGATTTTCATAAAATTCTCATTTCTATTTTGGAAATTATTCCCATGTCAAACTTCAGACAAAGCAGGGAGAAAAGTTCAAGTAAATTCAAATGTTTTGTGTGCTTCAGGAAAAAAAATAGTTTTGATCATCTACTCTGAACTGACTTGATTTATCATGTGTTATAAATGCTCTACCCATGTGTAATCTATTTTTGAGACAGCGCCTTATAAAACAAATTAGTTTTGCCAGAGACACCTCATGGTTTCCCTTTTTCTGGATTTCTTAAAACTCAACTGTTCTCTGATCTGAAGGTTGATCTAAAGCATTGAAAAAGGACTTTTTATAGCAGGTAGCAAGGAGAGATGATTTGCTCTTTTCCTGTCAGATATATCTTTGCCCTGTGCTGCCCTGCAGATTACTGTGCACACTCCTTTGACTATTTATGGCAGCAGTTAACTCCCAGTGCTCTGGTAAAGAGCTTCAGCAGCAGGTGAAGTCAAAGATATAGCAGAGAACCATACCCCAGACCTGACACAATATTACAACGCATAAACTTAGGTAGATGAAAAATAGCACAGACCTAACTCACCAGGGTTAAAGATTAAAATGTGTGTGTTTTGTGTGTTTAAAGCTAGTAGTGTGATACCAGATTGATTCCAGACTGGTGTTTCTGTGGTTTTTGGAAAGGTAATATGCTCTGCCCTCTTTTTGCTGTAGCGCTGCTGTTGCACGGCCTCTATCCATTCACCTGATGGATGTCACCCAAGAGACTCACAAACGAACTGCAACCTGCAACATCAGGAGAGAAGATGCAACAAAAGAATAGGGAAGAAGGTAAAAGAGAACAAAGGAAGAATAGAAAAGAGATCTCAAGTCAACAAAACAGTGTCAGTAAGACTGTACAATCATCCACTTCTGTAGTGCTCTACTCTACTTTATTCTATTCTATTCTTTCTGTGACACATAGCTTAGTGTCCGTTTTCTCTTCCTCATTCCAACAGAAGGATCAATCCCTCAGGCCATAGACGGTTTCAAAACAGACTTTATTATAGCACACTGTTTCTTTTGATTACAGGAAGGTCTCACTTTACCCCACAACTGCACAGTTGTGTGTATTGTATTACCTACTGTGTGTGCATGTGTGTAAATATACATGTGTATGCAGACATGTAAGTGTGCAAAATAAAGTGCATATTGTTTGTGCTTTGGATTAAGGCCTCCTCTTGCCCGAGCTGTGCTGCATGAGTCATGTTATTCTCTTGCATTTCACCTTCATATTTGGAGCAGTCTTCACCTTGCACAGTTAAAAGAAGTCTCTTGTTTGATGTGAACGTTTGCTTTTTTTTCCTTTTTTTTTTTTGAGACAAGCATACTCTTTACTTTCCGAGTAATCAATTTTATATAGTCTGTGCTCTGTGTTTTTGTCTCGTTTAATACATGCTGGATTTATGCTGGGCTAAAAAGCATTTCAGGTTGATTAAACATATTTACAGTGTTTTAAAAATTCCTTTATTTTTAAATGATCGTGTTTTACATCAGAATATCATATAATATCATGCTAGTTTATCTAAAAATATAGTAAGCAAACCAGCATGTATCTAAAGTAAGAGGTCCAACAGTGGTCATAAAAAAGGCTGAACATCTTTCATACCCATTTCCAAATGGATATCACAACCACATTTGGAAAGAATAACTAAGAAGCTGAGAATAGAGTTGCATAGTGTTTAATAAATTGAATCTGACTGGCCAATAAAACCCTGCCGTCTGCTCAGGAGGGGTCATTAAAGGGTCAAGGGCCTAGCCCCTGATCCAGACAGACAGCCTCGATTCCGTGTTTTCCGCAAAACACAAATGGGTGAAATTCATACTTCAGCAATGTCAACTTCCCTCTGCAGCGCTGTCACTTACAGCACAGGCCTTGGAGAGTACAGAGAGCAAGAGAGAGAGGGAGAAGATATATCCTGTATCATTTCCTGTTCTGCCAAGCGATGTCTTTCTGACCTTGTTCATGATATGCCTCCATGCTTCTCAGTATACTCCTTCCTGGCGCTTTTATACATGATTCTGTCTCTCTGTCTGTCTGTCTTTCTTGCTGATATGCTTTTTGTCTGTCTGCCTGCCCCTTCCTCTCGACTCTACCTGTTTCTCCCTCT
Source organism: Paratilapia polleni (assembly GCA_015106735.1). NCBI lineage: Eukaryota > Metazoa > Chordata > Actinopteri > Cichliformes > Cichlidae > Paratilapia > Paratilapia polleni. The sequence continues at coordinate 5,198 of VUQI01038856.1, read as the reverse complement.
ACCTTCATGCCTCTCTTCTTCATCTATATACCCATGCAGCTGGCAATAGAAGGGGCACATTGCAGGGCGAGGAGGGTATATTTGCTCCCCCTTCATTCCAGGCGTCACGCCAGATGCCGCCTCTCCCTCTACACCCATTTTTGACCACATGGTCAAGAGGGAGTGTTTTCTGTTGCTTTTGGACTGCACTTTCAAAAAGCTTTTCCCTAGCCCTGTCTGTCTTCCCTACACGTCTGACGAAAACTCAGACTCCTTTTTTCCAACCAGAAGTGCTAGTTCTGGCATCGGGAACAGCCCTCTGCAACACCAACCCTAACCCCAAACACACACGCGTACACATGCTAACCACACCTCAACCCCCTCGCTAACACACCAAATATCTAATTTTTCAAGCAGGAGCGAGGAGGAAAGAGATGGAAGAAAAAGAGATACAGTATATTTATGAAAACAAACTGGACTGATGCTTGACAAGTGCAGTTTAGATTGTGGGTATATACCAACAGGAAAGGTGAGAGGCAGGTAAATGTAAACGCTCATTACATTACCATCGACTGCTAGGCCTCTGATGTACTATCCCAGCTTTCTTAAAAGCCCTCCTCTGACCAAAGTCTAGCTTCTTCTAATTCCAGCCAGAGCTCTGGGAATTTATTAAATTACCTAAAATGATCACATAAGAAAAAGGGCTTTAGAATTTGCTGAGGTGCACAGGATAAGCTTTCAGAGCTATCTACAGAATCTCTTTAATTCATCAAAAGTGTGTGTGTTTTAAAATGTCAAAGTGCCTCAGAGCAGTTTTTTTGCTGAGTCCATTAAAATTTCCCACATCCTTCTTTTTCTAAACATGAAAATTGTTTGATATTGATGGAGTGAGCCAGTGTGCACAGAGGTAAATATTGAAGGAATAATTCATTCATTTTATGTCTTTCATATTTCTTCTTATTATAACAGTTACTGACAGATTTATTCTAGTCATTATAAAGTAGCTATATGTGTATTTCTTCTACGTTGTTAGAATATAACATATAAAGTTTATAAAATGTCAATAAAACAATGTGATAATTTGTAAACCATTTCAAGCCTATACACAATTGAATATAGTAGAAAGACAACATATCAAATGTTGAAAACTGGAAAAAAACAAAACAAAACAAAAAAAAAAACCCATAAATGCTAATCTTGAATTTGACCTTCAAAAAAGTTGCATCAGCTGCATGTTTCCCACCACTTCTTTAATCAACACTCTGTAAGAGTTTGAGAACTGAGGAGACAGATTAATGTAGTTTTTAAAGGAAAATGTGTTTCCATTCCTGCCTGATGTATGATTTCAGTTGCCCAACAGTTAGGGACCTCCTTTGTCATCTTCTTTTCATAATGCACAAGTGCTTTCAATGGGCGACAGTTCTGGACTGCAGGCAGACCAGTTTAGCACTATTTTCCTACAGAGCCATGCTGGTGTAATACATGTAGAACTGGCATTGTCTTCCTGAAACAAACCAGGCCTTCTCTCAGTCATATATTGCTCCAAAACCTGTATATATTGTTCAGCATTAATGGCACTTTCATAGATGTCCAAGTTACCTGTGCAATGTGCACTAATGCACCCCCATACCATCACAGATTCTGGCTTTTAAAATGTGTGCTAATAATAAACCAGATGGAAAGTTTGAATTTTGATTCATAAGACCACAGGACAGTTTTCCACTTTGCCTCAATCCATGCAAATGAAGCTTGGGCCCAGAGAAGGCAGCAGCGTTTCTGGATCTTGTTTATATCTGTTTTTTTCTTTGTATGGCAGAGTTTTGACTTGCATTTGTGGCTGCAGAAATAAACTGTATTCACTGACAGTGGTTTTTAAAACAGGTCCTGAGCCCGGTGATTTCCACTATAGATTCATGTCTTTTTCAAATACACTGCTGCCGAGGGCCACACAGCCATTCTGTATTGGTTTTCAGCTTGTATGAAGAGTCTCGTCTGGATTTTCTCAATCCTTTAATGATAATATTTACCAGTAATGATAAAATTACCAATTCTTTGCAATTTGGCATTGAGAAACATTATTCTTAAATTATTGAACCACTTGCCCATAGTGTCTCAAAGAGCAGTAACCCCCTCCACATCTTTATTTAATAAAAGACTCCGCCTCTTTGGGATGTTCTTTTTATACCCAATCATGTTACTAATTAACCTCATTAGTTATGAGATGCTCCATCAAAGTTGGCTGTTTGTTTGCTTTTACCATTACACACCTTTCCCAGTGTTTGTTGCCCTGTCCCAACTTTTTGAAATCTTGTGCATTAAATTCACAATGAGTATATATTTTCCCCAAAACAAAAAAATTCTCAGTTTCAACATCTAATTTTTAGTTTTTGTACTGTAAATATAGAATTTAAATGGTTTTATTTAAATTTTCCCAATTTTTTTTGTAAACAGGTTTATAAATAGAGTTATTTGAATAATTAATTTTGAAAAATGTGCAAAAAAAAAAAAAAATCTAGATTTTTCACAATCACAATTAGGCCAAGGTAAAAGTGAAATTTTTAATAATTATTTTTATTTTATCCCCAAACTTCCACTTAATTTGATATAATTTAATACTGAGTAAATTTATGTAAATTTAGGTTAAAGAGTGTCTTTTCACCATTACAAGACTTGAGCACACAAACATCACCCAGACAGCTGCAGACGCATGCTCAAGCTCATTTTAAACTCCGGGCGTACACGTGCGCACACATAAACACAGAGCACTGTGTTAATGAGAGTGTACTCTCCTTCTGTTTCACTCTTTCTCACCCCATCAGGGAATATAAAGTTTACCAAGCATTTTGTTATCAGTGACCCTGAGGAGGAAATGCACTCACCACCGAGAAATACTACTAATTACCCCAAACTCTGTGGGTGTCTCTGCTGCTGTGTGTTTTGCATGTGTGTGCAAGAAGAAAGTGTGGCACCTATTGTTTTAAAGTTTCAGTTTGTGTAGTAGAAGGCGGTGTATTAGCTGTGTGTGTGGGTGCATGTGTGTATTAGGAAAAGCTTGAGGTGGTAGTTAGGTTTTAGATGGGTAGGTGCAGGCTAATTTATGTCAGCACTATAGTGAGCTCTTAGATTTATTGATGGTAAGGCAATACAGGGAGATCTGCTTCTTCAAAAACGCTCTGCAGCTTCCCCCCTCCCCCTCCCCCCTGCTCTACACACATAACTTAATGCCCTCCACCTCCCACCTCCCACCTTCTACCTTCTATTATACAACATGTCTGTCTTTCACACCGAACCCGACTGTAACTGTAGAGGCCGTACTGCTGCTGTGCTGACGCAAAGGACATATGGTCCCAAAAGAAACCATTAGAAGTATTGGGGGGTGCTGTGTGGATTCTGTCTCACTCTCACTCACTCACACACACACACACACACACACACACACACACACACACACACACACACACAGATGCACACAATTGCAGTGTACATGACCCATTCCACATTTTAGCCATCCTTATAAAATGACAGAATACTTTAAATTTGTAGTGGGATTAGAGCAAAAGTTGACCTTTGGAGGGAAAGTGAATTTACCAGCTGAGATGGGACAATAATTTGCAAATGAGAGAGGTGGGAGTATTAAGACAAGGAAGGAAATTCCCTGTAAATTTTTGGGAGTGATGTCTGTTTCTCAGCATCAAAACTCCATGGCTATATTTTGTAATACTTCTGTTTAACATTCGTGCAGTTATTTATGTGCAGACTTCAGTAGGATATCTATCTATCTATCTATCTATCTATCTATATAGAGATAGATAGAATTCCTTTTATGATCCTCTGTTACATGACACGACAAATTTTTTAGTAATATAGACTTGAAGGTTTCGTTGTTTGTTGGGATTTTCACTAACAGTCTAAATGGTAACACTTTAAAATAACCATCATTCATAAACTGGTAAATTGATGATTAAACTTTATTTAATAGTTTTTATGGTCAACAAATAATAAAGTGATAGTTAATAATGTTTATCAACTGGTTATTACTTTGTAAACAACTGTCTTCTAGGCTATTAAAAGGTTGTAGCTGGTGTTTATAATGCGTCTTTTAAAGTGTTTAAGTAGGCAGGTGGGTTAGGGTAGATCATATGACTGTAAACTTGAAGGTTTTTGTTTATTTTTATTTCCCTCACTTTTTGTTTACTTTTACTAGCTGTTCGGTTAGGTTTAGCGACTAGCGGCTTGGTTAGGTGTAAGAAAATATTGTGGTTTGGATAAAAGTTCAATCAGTTGGGAGTAAGAATGGCCTGACTGTTCACTGGACCAATGCTAAATTACAGCTTCTGAGATGCCAGTGACTTTGGCAGCATTTGAAGATCTGGGTATGAAGACCGGCTCACTGATCAGTAATGAAACCTTTGTTACAAAATGACAATAACTATTTGGTAGTAATTTGGTAATCATTAACAAATACATAATAGAGTACATAAAATGCTGATACCAATAGAGTGTAACTGTTATCGTCTCTCATCAGCCATGATAATGAAACATAATGCAAAATATAATTCAGGAAATTACTGTGTTTTATTACAAAACTGATGACATAAGCATACATTATAAACTAACTAATGATTAGCAAACATGAATAATTATTACTTCATTATTTTTTAGCAGTAAAAAAAATATTTACTAAAGTATAATTAACTGTCATTTACAATTTATAAGCAGTGGTTATTATGAAGTGTTACCTGAGTGGATATTCTTGTTAACTATAGTATTTCCTTGGACACATGTGTCCATGAGTATCTTCTTCTGTTGATGTCAAGCAGAAAGAACTTCAAAGTCTTGTTCTAGTGTGTTCAGTATTTTTATATGCAGGCCTGGGTTCTCTCCCAGCCGAGGTCGTTTCAAAAGAGCTGAAGGCTTATAAAAGCCATGTTAGGGTTATTATGTACATCCTATCTGCCTCAGCCTTCACTGACCCTCAAACTCTGTGTGTGTGTGTGTGTGTGTGTGTGTGTGTGTGTGTGTGTGTGGTCATTAGGCAGAGCTACAGTGGAATCCGTTTACTCTTATAATTTTGCTGTTCGGTTTTTGTGAGCCTGAGAGGAGGAACGAACATCCTGAGTTTATTGGCCATTAGAGAGCTCTAGACATGTGTGTGTGTGTGTGTGTGTGTGTGTGTGTGTGTGTGTGTGTGTGTGGTGTGTGTGTGTGTGTGGGGGTGG
>VUQI01038851.1:0-18368 GCA_015106735.1 Paratilapia polleni | reverse complement strand
GTGATTTTAAAGCATGACTTCACTCGAAAATTGCAAAACAAATGGAAATGTGTTGAAGATATTCTGCGCTCACAGTCCACTGTCCCAGTGTGCAGTGAATTCATTGATCCTCTTCTGCACCGAGAGAAAATGTCTCTCCTGTTTGTCTCCTGCTTTGCCTCTGTAATCTAAGACGGACATTTTTGCAATTCTATAACTGTGGCTACATTTCTCTATGACCATATACTTTCTGTGTAATTATGCATGGAAAGTATACGCTATGTTTATCCTTAAATTTGTTGTGTATCCTATAAATGTGTATAGGTTTATTAATCATAGGACTGACTTGTAAAGTAAATTAAATGTATATTTAACAGATCTTGCTGTGCATTTTAGTCTTTGGTCTGTTCTTTGCTGGGACTTGCTACTGCTCTCCCCACCTCCAGCTTTCTAACAGAACCATACCACGAAATATAATTTACTGCAGCTGGAATTATCAATCTTCTTTTGACTTAGTGATCTTGACTGGGAGGATTTTCTATGCATTTCTCATTAAGATAAGATACATACAGGGATTACTTACTTAGTTCTGGTCTTTTCCATGGGATTTGTAGAGAAAGCACTAGATATAGAATAACAGGAGATTTAGCCTTTAAGTCATAGCTCAGTTCTTTTAAAATTCAATGTGTTTTAATTAAAGAAATATCTTTGTAATTTGTGTATCAGTCAGAACTTTTGTCTAGAGGCACAGATACACTCCCCTTTCAGTTATCCATCTCATTTTTTCTGCAGACCTGTCTGGTGTCTTGAGGCAGGTGGTTGTTATTAAAACCATGCTATGCTTATATTTTGCTCATTCTCTCACTCTTATGGTCTCACGCTCTCTTCTTGCCTCTCTCTTGCTCTGTATGTCTCAGAGGGTCATTTGCCTGTTCAGATGAGATTATGAGCTATAATGGAGGAGGTGTGGAGTGCTGAGACAAGGAGAAATGGCCTACCGTGCAGATAGGAGATTTGATGGTTAGTCAATAGCTTTTCTCTGTCGTCAGAGAGAGAGAGAGGAGGAGAGCATGGAGACGAGCATGCATGGACCTTGATACGATATAGGAAATGCATTATTTTTTGAAGATTACCTGAAACGGTTTCAGAAAATCATTTTAGCATGAACTAACCTTGAACATTCCCATACTTATGTAAATGATCATCGTCAGTGGTAATCAATGAATGGAGTAGCCTTGAGGCTCTTAAATGGTATTGAGAACATTTTCGATTTAAACAGCATTTCTTTATCAGGCTGGTTATAAAAGCCTTGTAAGACAAGATGAGGGGTCACATTGCTACTTCATCTTTACCTTCTATAATGTTGTCTTGCAGTTTTACAGTGGATTATGTGCCAGACTACTTGTTGGCTAGGTACTTCATGAAGTCTCTGCAAATCACTTCCAAGGGGGGGGGGATGCAGCTTAAGAAGTTTATCCTCAGGCCTGGTTGGTCAGTGATGCAAAGATCACCACTGAAATACCACTGAATGTATTTCAGATACCTTAAAATGTAACGCCACAGCAGCCACCGGAAGCTACTGGCTCTAAAATCTACAACCCCAATTCTAAAAAAGTTGGGACGCTGTGTGAAATGTAAATGAAAACAGAATGCAATGATTTGCAAATCTCATAACCCCATATTTTATTCACAATAGAACATAGAAAACATATCAAATGTTTAAACTGAGAAAATGTACCATTTTAAGAAAAAAATAAGGTAATTTTGAATTTGATGACTGTGCATGACAAAGTAACTTCCATGTGAATGTCAGAAAAATGTATTTTTTTTTTTTATAAAATTTATTTTTATTTTTTTAAAGAAAATGCTCAGTTATGCACTTTCTCTGGTTGATTGGTGTAGAAGGCTTTGATCTTTGACAGCTGTTGTTCTCCCTGGTTCCTGCTCTGAATATCAATTGCAAAAAAGGCTTCAGAGGGTGAAGTTACACCTCATTACGTCTATGTATACTGTGCTTTTGCACAGATTCATATATAGCATGTTGCAAGTGCTGCAAATGTTGGATTTGAATTATAAATATTATAATACTGAAGATTTGTGTATGAATATTTGGTTTTCAGCACTTGACAACAATGGATGAAACGGTTTCCAGCTGTTACCACGGTAAAATTCCAGACAGGTAGTATCACTGGTTTAGTTTACTTCTTTGTTGATTACTTTGGGCTTTTGACAAAGACAAGCATCAAACTAACGGCGAGGCTTGAAAACACATTAAAATCAATAATGATCAGTTGAGCCATACGTGCCCCTCGTCAGATGTGTGTGACTGGGAGTTACAGATTTCGATAAAGTTGCAAAGACATTCACTAATCAAGTTTCCATAGTCAATAAGCAAAACAAGCACTATTTCCAACCGTATTAAAGACAGTGCGCTAGAACCAAATAATCATCACAACTCGGCGTCTAAATTTGACAAATGGCACTGATCTCTTCTTTGCAGACAGCTATGAGACGAGTTTGTGGGAACCATCTACAAAGTGCAACAATTATGTCAGTAGTGACAGTATCACAACAATCGGTTTGGAAAAACACACAAATGTCGTTGGGTATGAGCATGCAAAGCAAAGTAAGTTGATGCTGCATTCTGCAGACTTCTAAGAGGATTAAGTCTGAAGTTTGTTTTTTAGATTCTATAAGACTGCTGAGGAAGAGCAGATTGAACATAGTCACTGTACCTGCAGAACACACTGAAAGAAAATCGTATCAGAACCATCACACACTATTTTATAGCAAATTAATAGGTAAGTTAACTTTCAGCTCAGTGGAAACATTAGAGCAGGGAAAATATGCTGGGGAGCAACACGTCATGTTGCTGCCCATTATAGAGTTTAGTCACCCAGACAAAATAATTATTTGTTAAAAAGTTGCCGTTGTCAAATTTGTTGTAAAAGAAATTCAACAGCAGAAATGTTGTAGACTCCAAAAAAAAAACGTTCTCTCTGTTTGACCAATTATTTTGGCTCCCTGCATCACTGTCGTCTTTAATCTCATTATGGGCTATTGTCTATACGCAAATGCAACCCAAATGGGAAAGAAATAGAAAATACTTCTACTAATATTATCTGCATGTATTTCTCAAAAGACTTCTCTCATTTTGTGATTTAAAAGAGCCCCTTTTCTCATGGATCAAACATATAAGAATTAAGTATGAATCTAAAAAAAAAAGGTACGGTATGAAAAAGAATTGTCACACTGAATCAAAAAGGCACATTTAAGTCTTTCAATTAAGGTAAAAGAATTTTTGTGTGTATTTTTTGTGGTAGATCTGTGTTTTTATGAACATTTTCAGATGACAACAGTAAATACGTCAATTTGAAAAATGTACTATTAAGGGAGATATTTGACATTAATGGATATATATATTTAAAAAAGGATCAGAATCAAGGTTAACAGTGTGCAACATAATCTGTTTTGAAAGTAAGAGTCACCGTTTGAAGATGTAGCATGACCAACCTGATGAAATGTCTAGGAAGTATCACATAAAGCAAGTCAGACAAGAAGCTGGAAATGAAAAAAAAAAAAACTGCTAATATATAAGTAGAAACAAAAGGAAAGTACTAATGAACAAAAGTTGTAAATTGTGGCTGAAACAATTTTCTTTCCAAAGTAGCAGCAGCTGGAGGAGAAGAGATGAAAGTGTGAGCTGTCACTCCACATCTGGCCTGGACTGTGCTGCGAGCTTTTCCTTATGACTGTCCTGATAATTCTGCTGTCTGAGTGGAAAAAGGACACAGTGACAGGAAGCACCTGAGGGACGAGGTCCGCATCAACACTGACAGGAAGCATGAATGACACCTGACACACGGCCCACCTCAGAGTGCTGTCTGCTGCTAAGGGCTCCTCGGGAAAAGAACAGTGATTGACTGGATCTGACACAAACACAAGTGAACACAGACATCCACACACTCACACACGGAGCCATGATAATACAGCTGAGGGGCAGATGTGGCTCAATAACACAAATTCCATTCTGATAAGAGTGATACCACTACTGCTGCAACTAACTCTTATATTCACATTGATTTGCCATATTTTTTTCAGTTAACTACCTGGCTGTTTTGGCTACAAAATATAATATTTAGCAAAAGATTTAAAATATTGAGCAAAAAATAAAAAATAAAAATATATATATATATATATATATATATATATATATATATATATATGTATGTATATGTGTGTGTGTGTGTGTGTGTGTGTGTGTATATATATATATATATATATATATATATATCCTGTGACAGTGATATTTTTTGACTGAATCAAAACATAATGACATAAAAGTAATTTGTGATTTTCTTCACTCTGGACTCATCCAAAGAATATTTCAAAACCGTCTTTGAACACCCAATCACAAGAGAAAACTATACTGAATATCATATTACATGGTGTAAATGTTATAGTTTAAGTGCATAATTTTAAGAGCACGAAAAACAAAAGAAGTCCTGCTATCACCGTTCGTACTTATGTGTACGCATTTATTCAAGTGTGAGCATTATGGCATGGAGCACATCTGGTATGTGTACATGTGCTGATGCATGCTGTGTCTAAGTGTCTGTATGATCTTCATAAGATGGATATGAGCAGCCAGCATTTCGGACAACAGCTTCACAACTTCAAAAGCAGGCAGGGAGATCGGATCAAGTTTGCTCTTTTGTTTGCTCTGTTTAAGTGAAGCTTTGAAGCCTCTCCTCTACAGCAATACAAAGCCCCAGGTTCAGCCCACTGAAAATGACTTATATTTAACCTCCTGTCTCCTGTTTAGCATCCCAAAGGCTCTCACAGCCGACACTATTGTCACACCAGCCTCTGAACAAATAATTGAGATGCACCAGTGGAGGAGAGGCGTGGGAGTAAAAAATTAAAACCTATTTGGGTGTCATTGCTAACGAGCAGAATACGTCTAATAGTGATGACCCTTATCTTTTCCTTCCTCATTCAGTCCTTCTTCATTTATTTTGTATTTTATCACCATCCTTTTGCTTTTTTTTTTTATCTGAATTATTTATTTATTTATTTATTTTTAGCATTTCTCTTTATTTTTCTCTACCACACCACCTCTTCTTTACTTTCTGTTGCATCCACACACACATACACACACTTTCTCTGCAGGGCGTCTGTAATTCCTAGTTAAAGGGAACTGAGATTTCTACTGCACAACCAAACTGTCTGTGTGAAAAGTGTGCCTGTGCCTGTAGGTGTGTGTGTGGGTGGGTGTGTGTGTGTGTGGGTGGGTGTGTGTGTGTGTGTGTATGTGTGTTGCTTTAATTCCCTGATCAGCAGGCCTCAATGTCTTTAATAGTCCTCACTGCATTAGTGCCTAATTAAATGCCACTAATTAAGACACAATAAGAGGAGTAATAATGCAGCCATTACTACCCTCCATGATCCTCTGTCTTCACAACACCAGAGTTAGATGCCTCTGGAATCATAATATCACATGAGATCTCCTAATGTGCACATGTGTTTATGTGCAGGGTAATAGGAGGTACTTTCGCAGTTTAATCTTATAAGAGTAGAAACTGTGCTGGTTGTGTCAAAGCATTTAACAGCATATGTTAAATGATTTTCAGTCTCAAGAACAAGTAGTAAAATAGAGAAACAAATCTTAGTTGCTGTTAGTTTTGTATCTCAGCTGGTATGCAGGTTACAATTTAGAATGCAACCAATATCTGGTTGTGTGTTTTTGTTTCATATGGTAACAAGAAATGTATTTTAAGGTAGAAATGTGGTTCTACAGAAAAAACAGTAGTTTTCTCAAAAGAAGCAAGCCCACTATAAATTTCCCAGACAAAAACAACACTGTGCTGTGACTGTTTTGCAGAAATGAATTTGAATTCCGAGCTTGATGTCAATAAATTGCAGTAATTGGGTAATTATGGCAAATAAATAAATAAAACTATAGGGTTTCTTCCACTTCAATATTAAAACCAAATAAACACCAAGTCTCCTGTGTTCTGAGAGCAATAAAGAAATTAATCTGTTGTCTACAAATCCAGTTACTTTATTCTTAATAATACTGATTAGTTTTCAATTTGAAATAATGTAAACTAATTATAAAAACATAGAGAAATGGTAGCTAGTGACTTGACTGTTAATAAACCTTTAAATGTAACAACAAAATCCTGGAGACTTTTTCCTTTTAAATCAGAGCACTTATGTAAAGCACCACGCCCCAGTGCAAAACAGCAATTTCCCAAAACAGAGGCATAAATAAAGGCAATTAAAAAAAAAAAAAAATCAAAAACATTTTAAAGACTCTTGGAAAACAGTGATTATTTATGACAAAGACAAAGTTCACGTACAAAAAGATGATCTATGCATCCTTTAAAAAAACTCTTGACAGTGTAGATTTTTTATTTCTTATTTAAACAACACAACATAATATTACACTACATGAATTAATTTTAACAGTGATAACAGTGTACCTGGAATTAATATGGAAGAACTCTTAACTCAGGGAAAATGGTTCAACATGTGAAATGTGAGTTTAAAATGAATGAGTCCTATGAATGAATAAAACATTTAGGTCAGAGGTGTTTCACAGTCAGCCCTCTGAAACATAACGTTGCGATCTTGAATAGAAGATGATGCATTAGTAGTAATTACCCACACTTGATAGGTGCCAGGGTGACAAATTCTACATGCATTTTTCTTAATCATCAGCGAGGACAGGCCATCATGATGAACAGCTTAATTCATCTGATCTGATCTGTCATTCCTTACTCAAGCACACTGGCACACACACAAACCTTAAATATTTTTCTTTGTTCCGGACAGCAGTCTTTTATTCAACATATCTGGAACATCAGATGATTTAGAAATTTGTTCCAATTTCTTTAAACCTATAATTGCCATACAAGGATTCATTGTTCATCCACAGCTTGACTGATCACTAAAAATATAAGCGGAATGGAGATGGAGGTATTACAGCAGATATTCTTTTTGTTAAGCAGCTTATTCACAGAGAAAATAAATTAAATATCACAAAGACAGCATTATTAAAAGTTAAAATGCATCTAATTGTTTCATAATTTGCAGAATTTGACTTCAATGATGGAAACAAAATGGAAAACCCTAACCTACTTTTGGAAATTGTCTCAAGCCTGCTAATTTGTCTAACCACCAAGAAAGAAAAAAAGAAGGAAAGAAAAGGTGTGAGAGATATACACTGGACTTGTGAGTGATTACATGTTGACCCCTGACCTCCAGGTGCAATCTGAAGAAAGCTGTACCTGAAAATATGCATGCCATGGATTGTATATATCTTGTAGCTTATATGTCACAAAGGGAATCTGCAAAGAGCAAGTGTCTTTCAAAGTATTTATTACATTACTAACATATGCATATAGGTCAGTCTGGCTGCACAGAGCTAAAGCACACATACAATATCCACAAACAGAAAGACCCTGAACTAAAGTTTCACTCTTTCGGCAGAGAAAAGGACTCTTGTTCACCCGAACCTCCACTCATTATGAGGTTACATTTTGTCTTAGCTCTTATTTCCCCCCTGAAACTGATTTCTGATTTATGTTGTAAGAGTGAACAGATAGGCCTTCTCACAGGAAAGAAGATTATCAAGATATTTGGTCTCTCTGCACATGAAGGCACCAAGTTCAAACTGGCTTCCAGTGGGTATGAAGAGGCGATGACAGGCACGCCCCCACATAGATCCATCCATCCATTTTCTTCTGCTTATCCAATTCAGGGTTGCGGGGTACTGGAGCCTATCTTAGCTGTCATAGGGCGAGAGGCAGGGTACACTCTGTACAGGTTGCCAGCCTGTCGCAGGGCTCAATACACAGAGCTATTTGCATAATATATGAAATAAACATGCAAAATGGGAAAAGCAGAAATGAAGAACAATTCCATACAGAATTTCCACACAGAATACATTGTAGTGAATAGGTATACACACCATATTGTATTAAAATATATCCAAATTAAATGTGCTGAAGTAAAGTGGGAGAAGTTAAGTGCTCTACTAATAGCAAAGGAGTTACTCAAGGACGATTAAATGTGCTAATTAATTTTACAATTAAACTGAAGTTAAGAAACTTTTTGGCTTGTATTTTTTTTCATTTACTCACGCCAGTTAATGTTTTATTGTGTCTAGAAACGATATTCCATCTCTCTGCATTAACAAGTAGCCCACAAAATTTGGTTTCATCTACATTTTAATTGCGAAACCTACAAAAAGGTCTAATCCTTCCAAGTAATGGGGACTGTTGCTGGCTAACAATTGAGAATGTTCTTCTTCCTTAAAGCATGTGAAATCATAATCAGGTATATGTCATGAATTCTCTTAATTAACTTCACTGTAAATTTGCTTTTTACTGTCTTTGCAAAAATTAAATTCCAGAACTGATATTTAGTCAGGGCCATGACCAAAACTAGAATCCAACTTTGTAATTTGATATTTAAGATAAAAGCATATTTTATTTTATATTTATTTCTTATGCCCTATATTCATTCAATTAATCTAAAAGCCATTCAGTCTGAAGACCATTTTCACTTGTATGACATCACTTGAACACTACAGAAATGTCATATTTCAGGGAAGGTTTGCTCTTGTTTTGCAGGATCTCTCTGATCAGAGTTACACACACTCTCACCTTGAACAGGTCAGCAGGTCAGAGGGAATTGCCACTGCTACTTGTTCACTTTCCCCAACATGATTTGACTCACAAGTCCTGATATGAATAACTATTCTTTTTCTTTCTTTTTTTTTTACATATTATTTTTCATGGTATGTACAACCATCATATGTGCTTTGAAGTATTTTTTTATTCATTACAGTGACTGCATGGTACAATTGTGATCCATGTGATAATTTATCACAGTGTATGTGATTCACTGCAATCAGGCAGCTGGCATACGGCTTTATCTGCTCTTATCTTAATCAAACGCTTTCCTTGCCATATTCATTGCTATGGTCTCTAATAGGGGGACAGTCATCTGGCACGTGTCGACAGGAGTCAGCGTGAACCAATGAAAAGACCATCTGATGGGAATTAGCATACTGGCATCAGGCCTGGAGACAGAGAGAAGCTGTCAGGGGAGAGAGTCCTAACGACAGGTCACTCTGGACCACAGCACATTACTATAACTCTTGTTCTCTGGCCGTTCTCCATAATGTATCGCATTCCCTCTCCAATTTGACTTTTTCACTGTCTCTTTGACCATCTTCACTACTCCACAACTGAGTCCTCCATCGTTCTTCTTCTATTGTGTCTTAAAATACAGCTAGTGTAGTCTTTGTAGCCATAGAGGATCTCTGTTATTCTTTAGTTCAAAACAGTTTCCCCTTCATCCTCCAACCGCTTCCCCATCATCTTACCCCCCCTCCTCCATAACCCACCACTCCTCTTTCTCATAAATAATTACCCAATGATTCATTGATCCAGGGTCAAACTTAATCCACCCCACTGACTAAAGTGTATTGTCTCTGCTCTGTCGTCAGAGCAAGGTCATCTGACGCAGCTCATATCATCATCATCAATCTGCCATGTATCTTTATTGGTCCAAATTATTACACTTTATTAGCCATTATTACTCTTAATTATCAATTCTAAATAGGTCAGTGGTTCACCTGTTCTGGCCTCCTTCCCATTGTTTCTCCTTTCCGACTTCCCTACTTTGTCACTTTCTCTGAGGAGTTCAGATGAAGAAGTTCTGTGGCCAAAAAAACTTCAGCAGTTTGTCAGGGGTTAAGTGCTTTGTAAGAAAATGAGTGCTCATACAGGCCCATTTGAATCCTCAATAATAGAGATTAAAGTGAAATGGAAATGAATAAGTATGTCATCAGTTCTCTCCCTGCTGAGTTTGTACTTGAAATTTTCAATCTCATTACACAATGTCACAACATAATAACTGGCAGTGTTACAGAGAAAACCTTATAACCAAGGTTTGACTTAATAAGCAAAGATGTAATTTCACTGTTTCTTTTAGAGCGCCATTGAAACTGTTAAAAAAAAGATGTACAAGTATTGCAGATTTAACCTATTTTTTGTATGCTTTAATGTAAGTGCCGATATTGTTTATTATGTCTATGTAATTGCAAATGCAAGTCTCAAATCAAGTCTAATAAAAACACCCTTTCTTTATTACTTTTCATATGACACAAGTTATCCTCTTTATGAAAAATATCATTCATTTATTATTAGAGTTGGAAGGTACACCATTTTACAATATAAGATTATTAAATCATTACAGTTCAGTTCAGCTGCAAAGACATTAAGCATAGGATTGATTTATTCTTAAAAAATGGAAGAAGACTTGCTTTGTAGAGCTGGTAACCATGTAGAACAAACACAGAGACTTGTCTGATTGATCTTTGATCACCAGGCACCAGAAGTCTTTTCTGCCACATTGAGCAACTGAACTGAATCAGCAAGACCATAACCATTTTTCTTACTGAGCAAGTTTGAAAGTGTCAGCTTCCATGAAACAAAGCTGAAGTTTCCATTATTCCTTTCTTGTGAAGAAGGAAGGCAAAAAGGTCACTTTTAGCCCTGGGCAGGTGGTTAGCAGGATGAAGTTACAGCCTCCAGAGGAGGAAGAGATGCGCCGCATTAATAATAATGATGTACAAGAACACAGAATGACTATTAACAAATTGACTGTTTTCTTTTTATCCATTATTAGGTTGGTTTGTAAGTCAGATGTTAAGAACCCACTGGTTCATCCCTGCAGCAATCATTATCAACCAACAGCCGTGAGTCACTTAGCTCTTCTCTATCTATAATGAAAGGAACAAGACTTAGACTGTGAATTTGTGTTTTTTCCTGATGTGTTGAGCTGAATGTGGAAGGCCTTTAGATGACAATAAAGTGCAGCTTTCTTGTGTAGCATAAAATAAATTTTATATTGATCAACTATAGCTCTAGTTAGAGGGTGGATAAAAGACAGAAATTATGGTGAAAAAGAAGAGAACACTGTTTTGAGGTTCTAGGTCTGAGTTCCATTGAAGTCTTCACAGTGAAGGTGACAAAAATGAAAAGTGCATATTGGATAAGACCTTTAAAGCATTATGGTTGATTAGTTAACATAATATTCCACACACTAAATTAACAAAATGAAGCCTACAAGATAAAAATGAATGAATTATTATTTTAAAAATGTTGAGCTCCAGAACAAAAAGGTTTTAACACTAATGCACTTGACAGCAATGGTGCATTTGGCAACAAAGTACCGTTCTCTCGTTAGCGTTAATTGGAGCTGTGACAGCAGTTAAAGGCAAGGTCCTCCTCTGACTCCTAATCATTTAACTCTCCATTACAGAGAGCACTCTGGGTTTTTATTGCTGTAATAAAGTTGATCTTCACTACCACAAAAAGCCTCCTGACCCGTGGGGTGATTCAACGACCCAGACTCAGACTGACTGCATTCATCATCTTGATATTCCATCTTTGTCACACAGACAGACACAGGCATGGATGTTGTTTCTTACTCAGTCTTTACCTAGAATAATAAAGATCTGATCATTTTAATTAAGCAAAGAAAAGATGTGTATGCGTATGTTTTGTGTGTGTGCTTGTCTATATGGACAAATCTCACTAACATTTGGTTTTCCAGTTGTTTAATAGGTGTTTTAATGCTAATGATGTTATATAAAAATATAAACGATAATTCATGTAGTAACCAAAGCAAAGAGAAGTTTGAGGTACCAAAAGCACATCTAATCCATTTATGCCCTCTTGTGGTTGAATAATTAACTGCACAGAGGGCCTTCCACTTTAATACAAGGTGCCATTGTTTGATCTACACGTGACAAGAACTCTTAAAAAGAACTCACACCTTCTTATGGATAACTTTTTAATTATTATTATTATTACATTTGTTTATTTGATAGGGATGATGAAGCTGTTGCTAATTCCCAGTCCTTGGTCCTAGATGGGCTTTTAAATCCACAATACACAAATCAAGTTCTAAAGTATTCAATTACATAAAACCCCAATACACTATAAATACAAAACTACAGTAAATACACATTGACTAGGGGAAAATACAGAAATATAAGGAAATACATACATACATACATACATACATACAAAAAAATTAATTAAAATATGAATGCTATGAAATTTTGGTATAATTAAGCTCTGATTTGCTTTTAGCCAACCTTTACTGTGATTCATATTTGTGATTAATCTGATTTCAGTTGGACGTTTGTTCCTTAGATGACTGACCTTTGACCTTTGACTGACAATGCTGATTGTTCAAATTTAGATCTGTGATTTGGTATTTGTTGACACTCACCATGCTCCTCGTGATTCTGTGAATGCCTTGTCTCCAGAGGGAATCAAGAGCCAAAAAACAGCATAATCTAGACTAATGCTTGGTAATGAAAATGTGGTGCTGATTATTTGAAACACATTGTCCTAATTAAATTACAATCTGAATGTTAATCAAGAAGAAGAAAGTTGCAAAAAGACAGAGACAACAAGAATTGTTTTTTTTATTATTTCATTGTGTGAGAACGTGTCAGTAAAAATACAGAAACCAGACCATTTACATCCTGGAAATGTCTGACCTGAATGGAGAGAAGGATGAATTTATCCTGAGTTGAGTTGGCATTTAGCATTTGTATATAGCATTAAAATTCAGGTTGCATCGCATCATTTACAATACCACCATTATTCAATTAATTTAAAATAGCAGTTAGTTGAGTTTCACCTACATAAGAATATATACTGACTGAAAGCTGTCTAGACTTCCTGTCAGTTGTGTGTCTGAATTATCAGCTATTTAAAGGTCAGTGAGCCTTTGAGGTGGTTGGTAGTGTTTGTGAGATGGGGGCGCTCCTCTCTTTGAACTTCTTTGAACAAGAGGTCAGCTCTGTGGGAAAAGCCGATTATGCTTACGTCATCATGATCAAAATAACATAGATTTCCATGTTAGTCTGAATATCATTCTCTTGAGTACTTTACTAGTGATAAATTTTGTGTTGGGTCCGACATCATTTAATAAATATATAATATTGAAACTCAAGATATCTTACATATTTTACCATAGTTACTCAATGTATGTATTTAATGTAGTATTGTGCATGTGAGGCAAAAAAAGCTCAGCTTTATAAAATTTGGTAGATAGGTGGAGAAAGAGCAAAGAAAGTCTCCATTAAACTTTGGAGCAAATCTGGATCAATTTTTAAAACTGCAAAATAGGACATTAGCCTTGGCAGAAGATGCTTTCTCTCACTGCCCGGCTAGATACAGTGAATTAGTTTTTTGTAAAACAATAAATTTGAAAGTTCATGGATAACAACAATAATTATATTTTAGTATTAAAAATATCATTTCAATTAAAGAGCTTCCGCATACTGGTGGATTTACCATTACAGAAACATAAAAAATGATTTTAGTAATTACCAGTACTGTTAATTTGGGGCAGCTGTGGTATAAACCTTATACTGGGTGGTGGTCTAATAAATTTGTTAAGCACTGTATATTTTTAATTAGCATTTTAAATGTTTATTTTTAGGTTAAAGTATAATTTAGAGCATCAGATCTAATACTGACTATGATCACTTCTTCTTTCATTTATAGAGCAATAAAATGGCACGTTTGAGTATTGATTTGAATTGAAATGTCTCAACTTAGTGCAAAGCTGATGTCACATCGTTGTAGCACAACTAAATGCACATCATTACCCCCCCCCTCTGATTTGCCACCGACCCTGAAACACTGAGCTGCTCATCACTCTGTGTCTGTTATGTGTGTTCTGCTTAATGCAGGCGGTGGCGTCAGATCAGTCATGCAGAGCCTCGCCCTTGCCTTTAAAAACCATCAATGACACGTGTGTCACACACAGGCAGATCTCTCTTTGGAGAAAGACACATCACAACCTCAGAGGTGAGAGGAAAATATTTTTCATTTCACCATTTGGCAAAACTATTTTACTTCTGAAAAGTATGCTATTCTGTTCCAAGGTTTATTTATTTGATTAAATAATGCTTTATTCTTGTTGCCAAAGGGGGGGAAAGGATTTGGGAGCAAAGACTTTACATTCACATCATTAAATCAACATTAAACAGCCATGTGGGTTCTTGAGAGGATCAGGGAGAGCATGGAGAGCTTTCCTTTGGACTTGAGTCGTTACATGGGAAAGAGCGAGGAGCACACTGTTTTCCCTTCTAAGGCCAGCCTCTCACTGAATCTGCACACCAATGTCCTTACCCCAGATAAGATCCCAGAATTCTGCCTCCCTCCACGGCTTTGCAAGGGAAGCCCACTGCTAGAAGCTGAGAAAAATCCACCGTTCGTATTCGGTCAGAACCAGATTCCTAAGGGCTGCCACTTTTCAAAGTTCACTCATGAAATGACAAAGGATGTGAAGACAAAGACTGGTGACACATCACTGGCTTGGAAAGCTATAAAGAAACCTTTGCCATTCTCTGCAGAGGGTTATGGCCTGGCTGGAATTTATGAGAGCCCCAACACTCGGAGGAAGGAGTCTTTGTTCCACTCAAAGTGCCCGGTTTACATGCTTGATAGAAGTATACCTACTGCAGCACCAAGGCTGGCAAAAGAGACAAAACTGCCCAAGAAAACTTTATCTGGGTTTCTCCCACTGTTTTTATGCAAGAGCCTGTCAGAGACAGGGAGCACAGAAAGTGAGACACCTTCTTCCAGTGACTCCTCTCCCCTTAGTTCCCCTTACTGTGTCAAATCCTCCCTCTATGCCCCATCAAGCAGTGGCCGTCTTAAAGGTACGGTATCTTGCCCTTCATTAATTGACAGTAAGGAGGACAGGGGGAAGTGGAAGAGGAGGGATTTGAGTTTAACAGCCTCACCCAGCAGTCCATTATGCTTAGATGAAAACCCAGCGAATCTAACTCCACCAGTACTTTTCCCACTGGATGTTCTGCAGTGCCAGGAAAGACTTCAGCGTGAGCATGTCCTCCTATTGCAGGGCCGTGGTAGAGTGCGCCTCTCTGCTGAGCACACCACATTCTCCAACAGCATGTTCTCATCCCTTTCCACAGTCAGAGTACGTGTGGTGTCTGTGGAAGGCGTGTGGGATGACACTGACCAACAGACCCCAAACTGTGCAGTGAGTCTGTGTCTGACACCAGGGAAGCTGCAGCAACAGGAGAGCGCCACAATCAGGAACTGCCGCAGCCCAGTTTTCAATGAAGACTTCTACTTCACAGAGCTGAGTCAGAGAGATCTAACGGAAAGGCAGCTTAAGTTAAAAGTAATGGATAAAACTGCAGCTGGAACACTGAGGAGGGGGACCGTGATTGGAGTGATCACTAAACCTCTATCTCAGCTGCTTATTAAAAAAAATGGGTAAAAATTGTTTTGTGTATTATTTAAACATAGGATGAAAACTGCATGTGTTATCTACATATCATACAATTATGATGTCTTATACTTATTACAATGTACACAAAAGAAAATGTTGAAAAGGGATCCAAGATGGGAACCAGTGACAAAATTTATTAACAGTGGGGTCTTCAAAATAGTGAGGCATTTAGCTGTTAAATAACCCGATAGTTTTTCTCAGCAGATCAAAACAGAGCTTAAAGTAGAGTGAATACTGGACTTACATTCATTAGATGGTCAGATCTGAGTCTGCAAAGGATGTCTTTAGGATGTACAAATAGGCAGTTGTTTGATAACATTCAACCTAAGACTGTCAGCTGTTCTGTTTCTCTGCTGTATCTAAATCCCTTACCCAAATATACTCTTTTCTGTGTATCTCTGCCATGCTACTTTATTGTACTCCCTTATCATGCCATTTATATTAAAAGCTGTACTGTATGAAGAAGTCATCTTCTTGTAATTCCTTTGAAACACTATTTCAGCTGTCTTGGAGGTTTGTAAATATAACTTGTGCCTAGAAGTTTGAACTCTAGAGAAGACAAATCTGACCATATATTTAAAGCATTTAAAAAATTAAATACATAACTCAGTCTCAGCTCCAACTTACTTTGTGTTGTACTCACTCTCTTCAGAGGGCAGCATAGTTATTATAATTTTGTGTTTTTCTTTTTTTAATTCTTAATTTATTTATTTTTTTCATGTTTTAATTATAATATGAGGGGTATTTTTAAGGAGCAAGATTTAAGAAGTTCACAACAGACACATAACAATTTGTGAAGACAGTTAACTCACTGTCATGTCGATATCCCCGTCTCAAGAAATATATGCACCAGTACTTCTTCGTGCTAATATTTGCTCTGCTGACATACTAGTATTTCACCAAATTGACATTACCAGTGTGCTTTTATTGTATTTTAATTAGCTTTGTAAGCGCACAATATCATTTCAGTTAGTTCAGTCTAGTTTTATTTTTTATTTTAGTCAGCTTAAATGTTTTTCACAACTTGTTATGAAACTAGTTCCTGGCTTTCGTTGCTTTGCATTTCACAGCTTTCCTGTTTTAAAAGTTTT
The DNA here is from genome assembly GCA_015106735.1 of Paratilapia polleni. Classification (NCBI taxonomy): domain Eukaryota; kingdom Metazoa; phylum Chordata; class Actinopteri; order Cichliformes; family Cichlidae; genus Paratilapia; species Paratilapia polleni. Next base: position 1,926 of record VUQI01038851.1, on the reverse strand, counting down.
GAAATCATTAAGGGCAGTTAGTGAGGGGAAAAGTGGGACTGACTACCCAGGGTCCCAATGGTGGGAGGGGCCCTTACAAGCCTGGAATTAAAATATTCTTTTTGATTGCATTTGTTCTTTATTTCCAAGTAATTACTGTTATAATTAAATTGCCTGAATAAATCAGGTGGGTGACTGAACTTTGACTCCAAAAATAATGGAGGCTCTTTTGTTAGTTTCACCCCTTACAAATGAGGCAAAATGGTTTAGTCCATCCCACACTCTGACTCTCCTTTACACGGCATAGCTAATTTTGAGGTGACTGCTAATGCGCACAATTTGTTGTGTCTGTCTCCGAGAAAGCAAAATCGGGGTCTCGAAAGTAAAAGAAAGAAAGGTAGAGGGAGAGAAAGAAAAGTGAGGAAAGTCGGACATTAATACATTTATTTCAAAAGACAGGTGAGAAGAGCACAACTAACAGGTTAGGAATGGTTTAGCTATCAGCAGCTGTTAAAAAGACAGCTGCTGATAGCTGACAGCTGTCAGATGTGACACTGACATATATCTGTCAGAATGACTCAGCACAGCTTAACACCATGAAACTTGTGGCCCTTAATTTCAGAAACAGCCAGAGAGCGTGAGGCAGCAGCAGCAGCTCCCTCTCCAAATGATGTGACACAAGGTGAGCTCACATAGTGGCTACTAAGAGTTATTCCAAGTAATCATTTGCATTGATAGCAGTTTCAACTGAAAGTTTAGCAACACTAACATCAAGCAGCATTAGACTTTATTGTATCTTGGAGCAGTCGTGAGGTAAGGGAGGCATTTTGAGGAAGCCAGTGCATTTCAGGCTGATGAAACAGCATTTTAAAATGCCACAATGACACTGCTTCTTAATGTAGCAGGTGACACTGAAGCATGAAATAAAAATAAGCGAAGGGAATAAATTTATAATTAACATTTATTTCAAGCAATAACAAACCATATACACTTCCCCATTAATTCCCAGATGGTACTAATCATATACTCTACTAATATCCCAGTGCAAATGTGTGTTAATGCACTTCAAATAGTCACACCCTATTTTTGAAAGCACTACAATCAATTCACATGTGGGCCCACACATTGCAAACAAGTTGGGTCTGAGTACTACTAGGAATTAGAGCTACAGTCATGGCCAAAAATATTGGCACTCTTGCATTTATGTCAGAAAATGCACCACTTCTCCCAGAAAATTGTTGCAATTACACATGTCTATTTCTTGTGTTGGCACTGGAAGAACACAAAAAAAGCAGAAAAAAATCTGAGACATTCCACACAAAACGTCAAAAATGGCCTGGACAAAATTATTGGTACCCTCAACTTAATACTTGGCAGCACACCCTTTGGAAGCAATAACTGATGTTAATCGCTTTCTGTAACAATCAGTGAGTCTTTTACATCTCTCTACTGGAGTTTTGGACCACTCCTCCTTTGCCAGCTGCTCCAGGTCTCTCAGATTTGAAGGGTTCCTTCTCCCAGCTGCTGTTTTTAGATCTCTCCACAGGTGCTCAATGGGATTTAGATCTGGACTTATTGCTGACCACTTCAGAACGCTCCAGCGGTTTGTCTTAAACCATTTCTGGTTGCTTTTTGAAGTATGCTTTTGGTCATTGTCCTGCTGTAAGACCCATGACCTCCTGCTGAGACCCAGCTTTTTGACACTGGGGCCTACATTCCACCCCAGAATTCTTTGGTAGACTTCAGATTTTATAATACCATGCAAACAGTCAAGACTACCAGTGCCTGAAGCAGCAAAGCAACCCTAAAACATCAGTGAACCTCCTCCATATTCATCTGTCCAGAGGACATTCCCAGAAGGATTGTGGCTTGCACAGGTGAGTTTTAGCAAACTCAAATCTGGCTTTTTTCTGTTTCTGTGTCAGCAGTGGGGTCCTCCCGGGTCTC
>VUQI01038850.1:0-24196 GCA_015106735.1 Paratilapia polleni | reverse complement strand
GATATGTACAACAAAAACAGTATATACAGCATGCTTTGGTTCAGTAGCAGGTATGATGGATGTTTTAGTAGGGTTCTAAGTGATCATCACAGTGATGGGAAGAAACTACACAGATGTCTGGTTGTTTTGGCGTACAGTGCTCTGTAGCGCCTACCAGAAGGGAGGAGTTGGAACAGGTTGTATCCAGGGTGAGATGGGTCTGCAGTGATGCTACCTGCCTGTTTCCTGATTCTGGATTTGTACAAATCCTGAATCGAGGGTAAGTAAATGATTTTTCTGCAGACCTGACTGTCCGTTGTAGTCTGTTCTTGTCTTGTTTGGTGGCTGATCCAAACCATACAGTGATGGATGTGCAGAGAACAAACTGGTTTATTGCAGAGTAGAACTGGATAAGCAGCTCCTCAGGCAGGTTGAACTTCCTGAGCTGGTGCAGGAAGTACATCCTCTGCTGGGCCTTTTTAATAATTCTGTCTATGTTGGATGCCCACTTCATATCCTGGGAGATTGTGGATCCCAGAAACCTGAAGGTTTTCACAGCAGACACAGTGCTATTGAGTAAGGTGAGGGGGACAATGCTGAGGGGCTCCTCCTGATGTCCACTTCATCTCCACAGTTTTGAGCATATTCAGCCCTAGGTTGTTCTGACCGCACCACAGGGCCAGCTGTTCAACCCCTCGTCTGTATGCAGACTCATCGCCATCCTTGATGAGTCCGATGACCGTCATCTCATCTGCAAACTTCACGATTTTAACAGACGGGTCTTTTGAGATGCAGTCATTTGTGTAAAGGGAGAAGAGCAGAGGAGAGAGGACAGAGGGGGGCGCCAGTGCTGATTTTCCAGGTGCTAGATGTGATTCTCCCCCGCCTCACCTGCTACAAATGCATGATGGGGTTCCTGCAAGTTATCTACAAGAATAATTTAATGTAAGCCAAGTTTCCTTTAATCTTAAATAAATAAATAGTACAAGAGTAAAGTACAAGATTAGTATTGCTGATACATGTAAGTGATGTAATCTCTGACAGCAAAGCCCCTGCAAATACATTATTTCAACAATATTACTGCAAGAATTAAAAGTAAGGCAGGAGTTATTTCAAAAAATTGTATTTGAAATACATACCTAGTTTTCCTGCTACAAGCTATACTTGTTTTTTTTTCCATATACTGCATATATAACATATCCATATGTTAAGGATACTGTAAGTGAAGTGAAGACACCTCAGACAAGATGCGTCATCCAATTTAGCACCTGGAAACTGCCTTGTATAAGTGACTGCCTGCTCCACTATGAACAAGCCAGCTATGAAAGGCATGTCAGGACTTCTATCTGGTTGCACTGCGGAGAGCTACACACTGTTGCTGCTTTAAAGGGCTGCTGCACAGAGGTGTGAGAGGTCCTCTCAACCAGATGTTGTGTGGATCAGTCAACAGAGTTAACGTGACACACTTTGTAGAGAATTACACTTCTACCACAGTGAGCTTAGGGCCTATATGGTCTCGCTAATAAACCTGGACCTTGTAATGGCTGTCTGATCACTCAAACGTAGGAGCAGTAGCAACAGGAGGACAAGGAAATGTCATCCAACATGGATAGAAAATGTACCTCCACCTTTGTTTAAGGTTCATGTGGGCTGAGTTTGATTGGTTTCTGTGTTTGTGCCAGTGCTTGACTTGTTAGATGTTACAGGGACCAGAGTTTTTTTGTTTTTTTTTTTAACCACCTGGCCTGCCGGGGAACCTGGCTGTCCAATATAGGCAGGGTTTATGAATGAAGGTCTACTACACCATAAGGAGCTGCAATTAGCATAATTTGAGCAGAGGAATAGTACATAGAGTTCCTCAAAACCTTTTATAATGACCAAATGTAAAAGATTGTAAGCACATTTAGTGGTATTATGCATGAATCTGTAAGGCCAATGGAATTTTATATTTTTGTTAGTGTTAACGGATTTCATAAATATTGAAAATATTATGATTTCCTGTCTTCTGCACCAACTATTGGTTGGCATATATATGAGACTACGGACAATAGAGTAGGATCAATACATTGTTGGTTTTGGTCTTTTCATAAGATTTATTGACAATCAGAAACTATTGATTGCCACACTTATCTTTATCCCCATGGTTAGTCTGTGGTTTGTACATACCTTTTGTGTGTAATATCACATACTTGTCACCTGTATATAATAGACACACTGTGACATAAGATCAATAAAGCAACAACCTAATATTTGCATATCATATGAGTTCCACATGCTGATTATTTAATAAATTAAGCCACTGATGTGTCTAAATGTCCCCTTCTTTTTACAGTTCCAATAATAATAATCCTTTTAAAATCTCCAGAGTTAATTCAAATGTCATTTAAGAAGACTTTCTTTGCTACAGATGTAACAGCCAGTGGCCTCTTGTGTCTTCTTCCATAGCTACTGATATATTCTGTGATACAAAATAAAATACATACTTATAAAATGTATTACTGAATCAAAATGCTTACCAACTTGAAACAATCCATTATTATAGAAGGGATTAAATTAATTCCACTCTTGCACCAAGAATTGCTTGATGCCTCGAAAGATAATTTGCCATGTAATACTTTTCACCTACACAGATGCACCAGCATACAAGGCGTACAGTTTTTGTTTTTTTTTCTTAACCATGATAACAACCATTAATTCATCAAGAGTAAATAAAATGTTTAGTTGGGAAGGGACATTAATTATCACATTCATCTGCTTGCTGTTCCAAACTGAGCTATAATGAAATGTGCTGTAATAGAGATTGCTCTTGGGGAGGCAAGCCGTTTATGAATCGCTAGAGGTGCAGCAGCTGCCTTCCCCCTTGAGAGATAGAAATTTATGCCGTATACCCTGCTGATTGTTGAGAAGGTAAAGAACCAATAGCAGCATGTTCAGAGGTTTAATTTAAAGTGTGTTTCTCACTAGGCTGCTCACAACACTTAATTAAACTCTGCTGTTTTGGCAATGACAAATGCTGTGGTGCAGGAGGAAGCTGGGCTGCTGTGACTGAGAGGCTTTTGTAATTTCTTTCATGTGCAGCGATGGCCAGATCCAGGTCAGAAACTGTAGAATTAAAGAACTAAACAAGATTCAGACATGGGGAATGGGAGGACAAGGGGGTGGGCGGTTACAGTCATTTCTTTCAGAGGAATACATCTATTTTTCTCTCTTTTTACGTCCTCTTTTTCATTTTTGGAAAGTTTTGTCATAGATTTATGAGGGCTTAGCTCCTGTGCCTGGTTTTCTGCACGTATTGCCTTTCACACTGTCGTTTCCTAAGGCATGTGTCTACTTGATGGAGACTTCAACATTTTACTGAAAGGTATGATGAATAAAATGAATAGCATGTTCCCGCACAGAATATTGTTCCTATTATTTCGGAATGGTCTGATCTTTCTATTAAGTCTCTTACCATGGCTCTTGATTTGCAGAATCATATTTTTACCACAGGAAGCATTAAGTTTAAAATATTCAAGTAAGTGTGAAATTTAACTTCAGAGGTCTAGCACACAAAAACATCAAACTCAGAGCAGTCAACAAACTGACGGGGAGTGACTAATGGCTTTTTTTTTCAGGGTATAAATCCAATTCATGCCAAACAAAAATCTTATTTTGTTTCTGTAATGGTATGAACCGTATTACTGTGCATTTCATGAGATTCATTTAAAAAGGTGGAGCCAGTCTAGCACACAACCTCTGCAAAGCCCTGCTTGCTGCTGTGTTATGAAGTCGCACAACTCTGGCTATACTACCAGGAAATAACCACAAAGATGCCTGCAAGGCATAAACAGGAGCTGGAGCATTTCATTCAATAATGTAATCCATACTTTTAGGTAAAAGACTTAAATTCTTATGTACTTTTTTATTACTTGAGTGAATGGCACCACACATTTTTTTTCTGTCACATGTCAATCTTTTTACACAGACCTTTACCACAATATATATATATATATATATATATATATATATATATATATATATATATATATATATATATATATATATATATATTATAAATAAGCAGTGTTTTTACTGGTGCAAAGCAAAGAACATAAACAATTCACATAATACAATTTCAAGGTGTTTCTTGCCACACAATCACTGCAAAATTTAACACCTTTAAAGGCTTATATGTAATATTTTCGTACAGTAATCCTTTTCCTCTTGTTGTAAACTATTAAATAGACATATTATTAAACTTTATATGCTACATGTCAACAAATCTATATCTTATAACCAAATCTACTTCATATTTTCCCCATTTTCCCTAAGCCAAACTCTCTCTCCAGTGCAATACATTAATACACATGGACAGATAATTATAACTGCCTTCAGTACCATGTAAAAAATTATTTACCCATTCATTTTGAAATTTAGTACAAATTCCATTAGAGGTGAAAATGTTTTGACTGTGCAGAGCATTAAATATAAAAACAGAAGCATCCATATGAAAAAAACCCCATTGTGTTTATTTTGTTACATATATAGGGGATGCAAACAGCTCCATATGTATTTTGGTGTTCTGTAAATGCCAGGGAGACACAGCAGCATCCGTTGGAGTTAACGGTGCAGCACTTTTGTGTTCAGTAGCACAAATCATTAATCATGAGGCCGGCCATATTCTTGTAGTGCCTGTGCTTTCATTACTGGGCCTAATTAAACAGTTCTGTGAACTGGAATCTCAGATTCCTCTGTTACAGATTATCATTAATTATGGTGAAAGTGCTCAGAGATGTTGGACTCAATTATATTCTGCTCAACCCTGGCAGTGGGGTGATTCATTGTTCTGAGCACTCCACAGCCGTACTGTCTCTGCTTATCACCAACCTCCACTTTTGTAAATTGGGCTCTGCCAGCCAACAAACTAAGAATTATGTGCTGCTTTTTTCATTACAGACATGTTGGAGGAGCACAGACCAATTAAGGGTGGGATATTTTGTGTGGAGTGATGAGGCAGGCATTGGTGCAAGGAGATGGGGGTTGGATGGGGGTACTACAGGAATGAGCTCACCACCATGCTTAAGTTGTGGCTTTATTGCCATATGTGGTGCATCTCTCCACCAGGTCTATTGACTGATTATGCTAAGTATACTTTCTCAATATCTCAAAGCTCTCAGTATTGTAACTGTAAAATTAGAATTTGGACAGATATGATATTGATATTTCTCTGCAAGTACTGTATATAAACACAGATTTCCAACATTGTGGAGATGGGTTTAAGTGGAGATTTATATTATACGGGCAGCTTGTGTATTAGCTTGGAGGAAAGTGATAACTTTTCATAATATTTGTGTATGACATGCAACTTTTTATGCAGCTGAACAATGTCAATATCACTTCTATGGTCTTCTGTAGGGGATGCGGGGGTCTATGGTGGAAACAGTGTATGAATGAGATTATTGGTCACCTTTTTTGAGGGTCAGAGAATTGAGAGGAAAATCTGAATCAAAGGGAAGTAGACGTTCCAGTGGTAAGCTTAGGCCTTAGCGGTTTGTACAATTTCATATGCCACAGTAGGTAGTGATTTTAATATATATGAAAATCAGGCAGAACTGTGTGCAGGTGTTGCTTATAATATCACCAGTGGGAGATTTTACAAAGCAGGACTGTTTTTGTTTCCTCCCACTACAAGGCTGTCTCAGAATGACAAAAAAAAAAATGAAAGAAAAAAAAATCTGTCTCACTTCCATTTACTTCAAAAATTAACACCTTACAGTACAAAGGGATAGATGTGAGAGGAAAACAAAGTACAATCTGAAATGTCAAAATTTAATTTTACAGTATCTTTGTTCTTCTCATAGTTCCTTAAACTGTGGCTGATCTAATCCCATAATTCCCTCGGCAAAGGGGCAAGAAATGGGATTTTTTTCCTTCTAGTGACATAGCACCAGCTCATTGAAAATGTAATGCACTACATCCAAGTCACAGGTCAGCTGGCAATCTGAATTTTAAAAGGACTGTGAATAATATTCTGTTTTATTTTGAAAATGAACTTTGTGGCCTCCATCATGAATCCAATATATGTCTTAATCTTCTGGGCTCTTGAAGCCCACATCTCTGGAAGAAGGCCTTTGACTCCTGAACCTAATAAGGAAATCACTTGTTTTCTCATCCGTCTTCCCAGTTTTATAGGGGGTGACAGTCCTTTATTTTAAAAGTATTTGATGAACCATAAAATATGTGTTATATAACATTAGGGCTTTTCCCCACCTTTCTATGTACAGAAAAATGATTACTGAAAAGACCTAATACATGAACAATAATATGTCAGAAGATATAAATTAATATTATTATGATCATCATTATTATCATTTTTTAATTGTATTTTACAAATTCATATAGGGTAATTTTTCCACAGTGTATCCTAAAGATGAAAAGATTAACATTTGGTCATTTATTGTTATTCTGAACTGAGCATGGCTGACAGTGGCAGTGAATTTGAGCGTTAATTACGCACTAACCTTTTCAGAATGGATATTTAGACATGCTGTGTCCTGCGACTCTGAATGTTTCGGAAATGAAAACATCCAACGACCAATCAGTATCTACTCACATTAGCATAGCTTTTTTAAAGCCCATTGCCCTAAAACATGCCACAGAAATCCTCTCCTATTTATCTTAAAATAGCCACTTAACTTTGACTGACACTAATTCTTACTACATGAAACTGTAGAAACCCCTTCATTTCCCCCTTCTGTCTCTGTCAGAAAATTACAAAAGACAGAGTTTGTGATGTCCCCAGTGTGCAAATCCTTTTATTCTGTCAGATTACAGCATTTGATATGACGTAGTGCGGCATTCTGGCCTCACATGCCTGCCAGAGAGAAGGGACCTGTCAGCAGCAGAGGAGAGCAGTGCAGATCATCACTCTGACTGATCCACAGGCCCAGAGACTGTCATCTCCTCTGACTGTACAAGTCAACACAAATAAAAGTGAGGAAGCAAAAGCCATAATGACTGGGAGAGATCCAGGCTCATTGTGGCCATTACTTTTATTCAAACCTTACAGATGACATGATGTGAAAAATGAGCCTGTGTCTAGTCGGGTGCCCATTAGTGAGTGAGCACATTATCTCCCCTTTTTCACATTGAATCTCCTCCCTGCATGCAGTGGCAGATGCTCCCGAGGAGTCACTCACTTTTATGGGCTTTTGACTGCAGTACTCTTTTAAATACAGGGGCCTCCACTAGGCAGAGATGATGTATGGCTGTCAGTGCTCTTTACCTCGCTGACAGATGCCTTCAGTGGATCCCTCCTTAAACCTTCTATCTAAAACTAACGGGGACAGCTAACCTCTTCCTTCACAGAGCAGACAAGCATGCATCAAATTGATTATTACAGCAGAGGGGGTGATTTCTAAAAAATCTCTATTACCAGAAAATTACAGTGCAATTTACTTAAGTACAGTCTGAAGGCAATCATGAAATACAATTCTCCAAAACCCAAATGAGTACTATGCTCAGAGCCTAAAAATTATAAATATTGAATCTATTATAAGGAGTATAGGAGAAGATAACTGTAAATTTGATTACCAGAAAATGAAGACAGAATAGTGCCCCTCACACAAAAAATACACAGGAGCTCTGAAATATTAAAACTGGAAACCTCTTGTTAATGTAATGTCACTAATAGTCATCAAAACTAATATCTCCCCCAGCTGATGAAGGGAAATCAATGACTTCGTCAAATTGTGTGACTGTGTTCCTGTCATATAGTTGAGAATGACATTGACATGAAGAAGTGCTTCCTCTGTGCTTCTTTCATCTATCTAGGTGGCAAGTTCACATCATACACTCAAAAAACCTTCTGCTTGGAGATATTTCAACCTATTTTCTGGCACATTCATAAAGAAATGAAGCCAAACAAATTTACAATGACTCAACTTCGATATCCATTTTAAGAAAATTGTCAGCGAACAAACATAATGGCAATTCTTTGTAGACTCTTGCCAAAAACATCCATCTGATCTTTTCAGTAACAGATGGAACCAATATGTGAAAAGTGGAAATTTAGGAATATAAGAAAATGTGTGAAGTGAGAAATAAACATGAGGTCAGCTGAGAAACATGTAAATAAAACCCCTTTTTCATTCCCAGTGGCCAGTGATGCATCAGTGTACAGTGTGCTGCAGTGAGCAAATATTCAGCAGCATGGAAACCCCCAGAGAAGGTGGAGCTTATTTTAAAAATAACATAAACTTTATTCTACAATAAGAAATAAATCTAGATGTGGTGCTACAGAGTAATACTCAGAGGTTGTGTTCGGTGACAGGGAGTCCTGGCTTCTCTCAGGCATGAGCATGAACCAGAGCTGCTTGGTTCAATCTAATCTCTGACAAGAAACAACAAGCCTTTGGGACACCCCTGGGGTCCACCTCTACACCACGCAACATCATAAGCAGCTCAATTCAGAGGGTTAGATCTACCGTGGCTGTCAAGGGAGAAATATGTTTCCATTTTACTACTTCAGTGGCAAGGAAGACCATACAAATGCTCCTCTATTGCCTTTACTATTGCTCACTCGTTTGAATCCCTCTCTTCTCTCTCTTTTGCCTCTGTCAGTTTTCCCCCAGTACACATACTCAAGGGGTTCCTTGGTGACTGCGTCCCATTACTAGCAAATGACAGCTGAACAACACAGCTGAATGTCCCCAGTGATATCACTCAGTTCACCACATTCCCAAATCCAGAAGTGTGCAGAATAAACAGGATTTGGTAGTTTTAACTTAATTTCTTCACTTCTGTCTATTTAAAAAATCTCATATAGTTTACAGAGTACACATGTTCATAATCGGTCTAATTTGAAAATCTGTTATTCCAGTGATCAACATTATACTTACTAAACAATAGGGTAATGTCAGCTAAAATTTTTGTTTTTATTTTCTACTATAATTACATTCAGTGTATTCATTAAAATAGCATTATTATCATTCCTTTGTTCAACACACACAAAAATATCAGCTGTTTAAATTTGGGGTACTATTAACATATCACAGATGTCAATAATAGTGAAGTGCTAAAAAAAAAGAAAGATATGCAGTGAGCACCTATACACTTATTTTTCAATCATACATTTCCATCTTTAGTTTTATTCAGTATAGTCACAAATCTTTGTAATTGTTATGCTGACAAACACAGGATAGTATATCGATATTATATACTGCAACAGTTAAGTCACTGTTTAATTTATATGTTTATAAATATTACTGAGTGTGATAAACCTATATCAGCAACAGTAAACATTAATGATAAGTCAATTGCAACAGGCTGTTATTAATTTCAAAGGCAGGGTGACCAGGTGACCATTTTATTTGGTCACAGACATTAAATTTCAGTACCACTGTGTAATGTTAATATCACCAGGGCAATGCCTGTTATGCACAGGAGACTTCACAGTATAATAGTTTAAAGATGTGATTGTTCACATCGTTCTCGCTGTTGAGACAGACTGTTCCACTGTCAGTGTTTATTCAAACATACTAAGTTCCAGTGATTCCACAAGGATCTCAGGCATGATTGTGTTAATCACCTGACACACCTGATTTACCGATTCATTTTCCCCATTCATCTTGGGCAAATGTAGCGACAGCTTGCAATCTGTTTGTTTTGAGTTGTCAAAAAGGAACCAAAGGCATGTATCAACATGGAATAAATGCTACTGCAAGATGTCACCAGCTGCACATGAGATGATGAATTGCAATCATATGTTAATCAGTCGAAGTTGCAGTGATGAGTTGTTTACATGGCATTCCATCACGAACCTTAGGCTGCTTCATAGATATGGATTCTTAAACTGACAGGAGAAGGTTGCCATTTGTGGTACTAATGAAGAGATGTAACTCTTTTTTGTTTTGTTCTTTTTTATCTTGTTTGTTTTTCAGCACCATAGGAATAACTAAAAATACATTTATGGATTAAAATGTGTCTTCAATGAAAAATTAACTGAGTTTGTTCATGCAATTATAATTACTTTGTTTAAATCTGCCCGCTTGTTACTGCTGTTGTTGTTACAAAATGTATGCATGACAAGTGCTGCTAAGACTCCTTGACAATCCAGCAAAACCATATTTCTCTCTGACATGCATGCAAAATCACATAATGTATGTGTGGGTGTGTGTGTGCGTATCTGTTGTGGAAGGCTGGTCACAGAGCAAACAGCAGTAGGTCCACCAACAAGGTCAATACTAGCGTAAGTACCTTTTTATTTCCCCAGCCTCCCACAGTGTTAGATCCCGCAGTTTGTCCAGCAAACTTACTAATGACTGGAATAGCCTTGCTGCTTTACTATTGTTTTCCTTATCTATATGTGGGAGAATGGGTAGGATCTAGCTGGTAATTTAGTAATTAACTGACACTAATATGAGAACACATACAAAATCTGTAGTCTAATGTCTAGATTAAAGGGAATTAGGTAAAAAAAATCAATATCTCAGTTTAAAAAGGTGTGACAGTGCCCAGTTTCAGCACTGCAAAATATATTTTAACAATATTTTAAAAATGGAACTGTTCTTCTCTATTATTAAAATTTTATAAGAATATATACGAAGTGAACTTACTGTAATTTCAAAACTGACCTGATAACCTGATAAGACACCCACATCATGGTTTAGATTATGTGGAATAATGGTTGGTATTGTTGAAAATTTTAATATTATTATCAAACATATTTTCAGACACTAATTAACAAGCTAATGTCTTGGCAGAATAGCCGTGCTTGAACAATAAGCACAATAACAGCACACTACCTGACACCTTTGTTGGCTCTACAATCTTGATGAAGATGCATCCTGTCCCACAACACAACCTCTGTCAGTCCAAATATACAGTACTGCTTGGTGGTACATTTGATGCACTGACTTGATATTATTTCTGCAAATGCTGCAATACACAAAAAAACCCACTTTGAAGTTTCAAAAGGTCTAAATGTATTTTATATATTACTTCCCCCAAAGAACATGGTGGTGCATTGAGATTGGTGCATTTTTATATAAGACTTTAATAGTAAACAACTAACACTGTAAATGTGCAGTTATAACACTTATAACTGCACATTTACAAAATTGCACTGCCAAATTGAATGCTGGTTAATGCTAGCTAGCCAGGCAGCATAACAGTATGTTAAAGGGAACAGCTGCATAGCTATATTCAAGAATAGTGAAAAACAGATGGAGGATAAAGCAAAGAGACCAGAAACACACCAAAAACAATTTGCAACCAAGAGAAAAGCTGTGTGTGCTGTTTGGAAGTTTTTCCTGATTTAAAAAATGTCACAGTTTTACTGTCATTTCTGGTCAAGCTGCTTCTGTGCCCTGTGTCTTTCGTTCACTGTGGGTAGGACCCAGGCAGCTCCTCTACAGACAGCAACAGAGAACCAGTGAAACAAAGAAAAAGTGTTACTCAAGGCTAATAGTTTTTCTTAACAGCACTACCGTGGAAACGAGAGCCCAAACAATTTATTGGTATGCTGACATTATCAGCTAATATTAGCTATTTGCTAAATGAAAATCCAAAAGTAAACAAGAGATGGGAAAAACACCCTTCAACCATGAGTGTTACTGCAAAGTTTGTCCACCAGATGGCACTCTACAACTTCCCTATCGGTAACACCGGTGTTTGGAATGCTACAAACACAACAACCAGCTGATCTGAGCAGAGTCAAGCAGAACGTAAATGAGTAAATAAATAGTAAATAAATAACTACACATAACAAATGTTAGGGAAATCTATTTATGTTTCATGTGTGTGAAAGAAAAAAAATCGGATTTAGATTTTTAAGTCACCAAATATCAGTATCAGTATCTGTCTTAAAAATCCTATATTGGTCGGGCTCTAGTGGAAACATTAACACTGACTAGCCATATGCTGACTTTAAAAACAGTGGCAACAATAAGTGGCATTACATCTAACCAAAAAGCATAGCAGGCAGACTGTTAAGGACTGACTCTATAGCCTCGTACCAAACAATAATTTAAAAAAAAAAAAAGCAGAATTTAAGAGTAGAATATTTATTGTTTTGGTTGTGTGGTTTTATTTTGTGGCTATTTATGTTTTATTTTTTTTTTTTATAAACATTCAAATGTTTAGTGAGTCATTGTAAACGTTCACATCGTGAAACCCACAGAATTAAAAAAAATAAAAAATACTATGACATAAATCTTTGGTCGTATGGCCCAGCACTAATGTACAGTAGTGAAGTATAGTGATGGAAGCACATGAAGATTTGAACTCTTAGCTGATGCTGCCTCAAGTATTTGATCAATCCTGCTTAATGAAAATAGCCATGCTCTCTAAGGGATTTATTAAATAAGTGAAAATGCAAACAAGGTAATATTTTTTGAGAACTGGAAGTGACAATATAACTAAAGTAATTATAACAGTATATGAAATATGCAGAGAGAGGCTGCTGTGTGTAAATAAATTAGAATCAAGAGTAAATAGAAACATCACAAGCACAGACACACTTATAAACTATGCTACAACTAAATTGCTTCCACACTCCATGGGCTCAATATGCGATTTAAAAGAACCTGGCAGTGGCAATATTCCTCTGATATGGTGTTTAGTTTTAATAGGAACCCTCAGCTCAAATATGAGCTGACAAACACAGCAAGACAAACACAGTCTCTCTCCGGCAATGAAATATACACTATCAAATAGACCTGTACCTTTTTGAATCCGCTGTGTGGGCGAAACTAAAGCGCAGAACAAACAGCATTCTGATATGGCTTTGAGGGTGATAACAGCGCCTGACAGGGTGGAGAGAGCAGCCTTTGGGCTCAGTGCGAAAACACAACCTGTGATTGACATGATTCCCTGGCCTTAGAGAAGTTTACCTTTTAATAAGAGCTCAGAGAGGCCCTCTCAACAACCTAGGCTCTCACCAACAGCAAGCAGCGTTTGGGGAGGTGTATGTGCGTATGTATTTATGTGTGTTAGGGTTATTTGTGTGCATGTGTATCGACCCACATGTGTGTCTGTGCCCACTTGTAGCAGATTTCAATCAAGGATTTCAGCCATGCCCAAATATCCCTTCTCTTTTGGGCTGAGTTGTTTGAAGAAAATGAGTGGATTCAGGATCAAGAGCCTTTCTGGAGGAATTTAAGTCTGTTTGAGGATTATGACTTCTTCATCCTGTACAAAGCCTGCAGAGAGAGCTATATGCTAGCCCTTGGCGGCCGGGCTTAGCAATGCATTCCAGACTGCGATATAAAGGAGATAAAGCCCAGGAAAGACATCACGGTGTTGGGCACAGATCTTCAAAATAAACAGGGAAGTCTAAACCTTTCCAGTTTTACTGTAGAATAATAATTCTTTCATGGTCTTAGAATATGCATGCTTTTAAAATGTTATGGATGTGTAGTAATAGGAGAATATGTGAGAAGGTGAAGAAAGTTTTTCCTAGTAACTGCAAATAATACCAGCGAAAACATTGCTCTTTAGCTGATAAACATAATTGCAAGCCAGCGTACTGCATTTGTGAAATTCTGCAAACATTTCTCTGTACTTCTGATTCATGGTTTCCTCTTCATGCCAGGGCTTGTTTCTCTGAACTCAACAAACTGCTGCAAAAGCCACACCTCTTTTCCTCCAACTTATAATTACAATTATCACGCCAACACATCCCCTGCCAGCTCTGCTCAGCATCTTCAGGTTTCAGCCAGACTTCCTGCAGCATTGACAACATGCCGGATCTATTTCTGAGAGATGCCACAACTAACCTAGCCTCCAGTGAAAGCCACAGTGACTGTGATGGCCACCTCACATAAACTTCAGCTGATGAGAAAATCATGTCTGCAGCACAGCCAGCTACTTCTGGATCATCTCTGGAGCGAGCTCTACTGAAATCTGTCATTATTTACCCTGTTTACAGCGTAACCTGAAAGCAAAACAAGAAATCAATAGAAAATGGGGACAAATTACAGTAAGCATCAATATTTAAGACAGCTGAGATAAAGGGCTCTCAGCTGGTAATAGATTCTTTCCATTTACCATAAGCTTATTGAGAAGAGGGTTTGTCAATTGCTGATAAGCCCATTAGTTAGTTGTTGATAAAACAATTTAGTATCATTAAAACTCTAAATACAACAAATAGAGGTTGTTAAAAGATAAGATTAACATCTAGCGATCATATTGCCTCTCTTTTCTGGTAAATTCCTTCCATTTGACATAAACTTCAGCATAATTTCTGTAGCTTACAACAAGATTTGTGCATTTACAATTGATTTTTATGCAACAAAATTCACCATGAAACAGGTGTGTGTCTGTAAGCGTGTTATGCAAGAAATAATCCAACTTCTGACAACAAGTTACCTCAGACCCCTTACATTACAGACTACAAGACATAAGTCTAGCCTTTCTAACATCTGCTACCAAGAGTCATGAATATCACCACTAACTATTATAGAGTTGAGACCACTAAATGTTCCAAGTACTTAAACAGATTGAGATCTGTAAGATTAATTTTCCTTACAAATTCTACTAACTTAAATTATTTGAGTTCCTGTGATATTTTCTTCCTATCTGAGATGTAACTGATTGACTAAGTAAGAGACACTTAGTAACATAATAATTTTACTGTACTTTTTTCTGTTGTGCGCATCTGCACTAGTCTCCACTAATATTGCAGCTTCCAGGTGGGTGTGTGAGGGAGGTTCTGGTTTTGCAAGAGTAAGTATGGACGTTAGCTAAATTATTATGCCATTCTTTCATACTATGTTGTTGTATGTTTGTTCCATTATGTTTACATTTCATTTGCTCAGGTTGTGTTTTATGCACTTTCATGTTGGATTAGCAAAGCTGTGACACCACAGGTGAAGTGAGTTGCTGGGTTAATGTCTATGACTACGTTATCCAGCAGAACATTACTCTGCACACTTCTATCTGTGCTAAGGAAACAAACATCTTTAACTCTTTCCCCCATAAAGACAACATTTGACGACCTCCCCTGTACCCTTAATGACGAGTTTTGAGACCTCAGTGTATATCAATAAAGACATGGTTTGACGACCATTAGAATAGCTTCCGGGTTTTTCCAAGCGTAGCCCTAGTAAGCTGTATATGGGTTACTCCTAGTAGGGGTCCAAGAGGGAAAGAGTTCAAAGTAAACAAAGACAAAATTAATTGTATTACATTTGAGAAGGTAATCTGTTACATTACTCTTGTCTGCCTAAAATAGTTGGATTACAGTACTAAAGTGCTTTTGTGTGTTTGTCTCTTTAAGTTCTATTAATCCCATGGGACAGGTGAATTAAAACTATCATTACTTTTACAATAAAAGACACATAATACAAGAGTGTATGTGAATCTCAAGAGTGCTTTGCTTTGTTGTGAAGGTTACCGGCTAGTGCTAGATTCGGCTAGTGCTTCACACTTATATCTTTTGTTCTTGATCAAGTTTACTCAACCCCATACAAAATGCAGTCAAACAGACCAAGCGAGGCGATCATCCCTGGCAAAGGAAGCTATGAACGAGCAGGAAAGAGGAAGTAGCATCTCCAACAGACAGTCGCAGCAGGGTATGGACTAACTATAGCCACATCAATGACTAACTCTCACAGCAAGGACACCTCCCTTCACTTTGAAAAGAAAATAAATTAAACAACAAAGGGGGACACTGACATTCACTGCCTTTCAGTTTTATTGCACCAAATAACTGCTTATCATACGTCCAGCACAGGATCATTGTTAAGTTCAGTCCATAAAGACAACACTGAAAAAAAGAAACATTTTAAGAACAAAGTTTTCTTCTCAGCTGGAATGATGATTGCTTTATGAATTTCTAGTTGATGTAGAAAAAGGTTCCCTATCTCCTGGCCTAATATGGTCATTCCAACACAGGAGGACACCCATCTTTGTACTTCTTCATGCATTACACACACAATCAATAATGGAAAAATATACACTGTGAAAGGCCTTAGTTGCACTGCCTACAAGCGGCATTGATTAATGATTTTGTGCCAGTTATGACAGCAAGGTGCATGCAGTGAAGAGAGTGGAAGGCCTTTTTAATAGTGCAAGGAGAGAATTAAATCAAACCCAGGAGGGCCTCCACTGGAAAGGAGAGATGCTGCATCTCTCTGCTCTAAATCACAGCTCTACTTAAGCCCAGCCTTCTCTTTCCCCATTTTTCTACATTATCAAAGGAAACCTGTCACTGCTGTCTATGGGAAAGTTTACAAATCATGATTTATCAGAGAGAGGATCTCTAAACACCTGTGTGAGAAAATAAGCATCCCCTGCATTATTATTTATAGGCCAAAAAGTTTGTTTAGTCTTCCTTTGAGTTGAGAAAGTATTTTAAAACTTTAAAATACAAGATTTTAAAAATGCATTTTTAAAAACATTTGATTCAATTTGTGGACCTGTGTAAGTCGTATCTAAATAACGTTCCAAGTCTTTAAGTCATCAGTGCAAAAACCTGCAGAACACAGCTCCATAATATCCCAGAGTGGGAAAAATAAAAAGGGGGGTTAAAAAGGAGTAAAAATATCTCAAAGGTATAAAAAGAACCAAAGCAATTACCTGTGGAAGAGGAGCATCCTTGTTGCTAACATCTTTAGCAGATCTTGAATCTCTATTTTCTTTTCAAAAACCTGGATATTCCCAAGGAGCAGACATCCATGATTCAACTGGATAAGGGAATCATAAGGGCCCCCCAAGGTATTTTTTAAAATTGAACATGCTTACATTGAGCTCAGACATATCTAGACAAACAATATTTTAATATACAGTACTTCATAAAATACTGCACTACTTATTTTTAAACCTGAAACTTTATGTCTTGAGAACCCTGAACCACAACCCAGTTTTGAGACACTTTGTGCAGAACAAGCCGACAAAGCTGCAGCAGCTGGGGACAGAAAATCCTTCTTACTGGCCACCAAGGCCAGTCACTACCAGAACACTGCAGAAGAAAACGGCAGACCGAAAGCCATGTGAAGAGAGGAAACAAACCCAGGGTGATGGGCACTCAGTCTACTGTCTTGTCTTTGTTCCTAATGCAGAACTTTCTCCAGGCAGAAGCTTTTTGAGCAGGATATATAAGACAGAATATCACACTGATTTGTTTGCATAGAAAATACATTAGGATAACACTGCTGCAAATATCTTAAAATGCCAGTGGGGATTAGTGTGTAAATACACTTTGCTGATCGGAGACTGATGTCATTAGAAATAAAAACAAATATAGAATTATTATTTGATCTGCATATTAAATGTAGAAATACCTATTTTAACAAAAACTGTAATTTAATATAAAATACACACTGTACTGTACACTTTACTTGTGCATTTAACAGGAAGCAAGCTTAACACAAAGACTGAATATGGACAGTTTTCTACTATTAATTTTGCTCTCTTAATAATTCAGATTAATATTTAACAATAAAATAAAAAGATAGAAGACAGCATTTAAGGTAATTATTTTTGCTTTACTGGCTAAGAGCCTAATGTGAGCTGATTTGTGTTGTTAGGTTCATGGTCTATACATACCAAATGTTTGACAGTAAAATTCTGTCCGG
The DNA here is from genome assembly GCA_015106735.1 of Paratilapia polleni. Classification (NCBI taxonomy): domain Eukaryota; kingdom Metazoa; phylum Chordata; class Actinopteri; order Cichliformes; family Cichlidae; genus Paratilapia; species Paratilapia polleni. Next base: position 6,659 of record VUQI01038850.1, on the reverse strand, counting down.
GCACTGAAATATAAATATAGCATAACTGATAAAAGTCTCCACTGAATATAAATAAACAGAGCTTTAAATCCACCACACTTCCTAATGTAAAAGAGGTTCTTTGTAATTGAAATGTTTTTATAACAACCAAAGTATTTATCAGTTAAATCATAATTTTTAACAATCAGTTCCCAAACTTTAAACACTAAACAGTTAGTCCCGGATGTTAAAAGAAATTACAAGCTCATTCCTTATTTTAAAAAATCTTAAACTGTTTTTAAATGAGGAAAAAAAGGGGGGAAAGGGGAAAAAAACAAACAAGAAAACCGTTGCTCTAAGGGAAGTCCAGGCTGTAAATGTGCACAATATTCCACATTATATACATGTCATTTCAGAGTGCACTCCAAGTGACGCAGTGTCAAATCTGTGTGACAGATTTAGGTGAACGCTGGTGAAGGGAGCTCTGCGTGGGGAGAGCGGCTTAGGGCTGACTCAAGCAGCCAGTACAAGATCTCCAGCAGGCAGAAAGGAGCCCTGCTCAGCGCGGAGCAGCTGCCTGTCCAGCCCACCAACACTGACTGCCAAGCAATAACCTGACACCATTGCCATCTTCTGACTACATTCACACATGACTCTTGGTATATATTGTGTTTGGTGAGACACTGACAAGAAAACAAAATACAAAGGCCAATTTTAAACAGCTTCAAAAGGCTAAACTCAAGCATTCTATGTATAAAACAGATAATAAAATAAAAAACAAAATCGAATAAGATTGATTGAAAGTTAATGCTAAATAGAATTTAAAGGGATGTGAACTGAGACACTTTAAGAGACACATGGGAAGGTTTCATATACAGAGCCAATATCTTTATTTTTAACGTAATGTCTCCCTCTTTAGGTGGATACTGTATGAGTCTTCAAAGAGTCCAAAAGAAGCAGATTTGACTTTGATTTTGACTGAAAGTTACCAATGTAATTGTAATTTTTAAAAAAAATCAGTTTTCATGTATTATTTCTTTTTGTGTATTATTTTGTGTTTTCATTCATTATATGCAGAGAAACTTGAATTTAAATACTCATCTGTGATCCAAAATTAGTGATACAAAAGGACATTTTAATTTAACAATGATAAGATTTAACACTTTTCTTGAGGTAGCTCGCTTTTGGTTAAGCTAAAGTTAGATGTAATATTGCACTGTGAGCAGGATCCTGGTAAGTTCATTCTGAAATTTGGGAGCTTCCTGACATCTAGTGGACAAATTCTAGACTTCTCCCAGACTAACACAGAATAGCTGCACCATAAATGCAAATTTAAAAGGTAAAGGGTCATATAAATTTTCCATTAACAGTGTATATCTGGCCAAAATATTCTGACAGCTGGTAGATAGCACTTATGGGTTTGTTTTATTTTTGAAAGCTTAAACAGATGCTTAAACTAGATTCAGGTATACTGTACATTACAAGAGTAAAAGAGCCTACAGTATCCTATACAATATTGTAGGCTCAGTACTTACTATCTTTTAATATGAATCTTCTTCTGGACTATCAAGTAACAGAAAAACTATTCTTTCCTGTAAATAATCACACATGCCATACATGCATGCATTCTATAGTCATTTATTAATGGTAAATTAAAGAAACCCTAGACACGAGCTGTCTACCTACAAAGATAACTCAAAGAGAAAGGCATATAAAAGTCTGGGAAGGCACAAAGGAGCCTAAAAAGCAGATAAAGGTCTCTCTCACATTGGCTATGTCACTGTTCATGACTCCACCATCAGGAGAGCACAACAACAATGGCATGCATGGAAGGATTGCAAGGAACAAATCACTGCTCTCCAACAAAAAACACTGCTGCCTGTTAGCAGTTTGCTCAAGAGAATGTAGACAAACCAAAATGATTGGAAGTATAAGATCAATATTTTGTGGATGGAGAAGATCAAAACAGAACCTTTTAGTTTACATTTGAAGCATTGTGTTTGGAGAAAGGAAAACACTATTCCAGCTTAAGAGCCTTATCTCATCTGTGTAACGTGGTGGTAGCGCAATAGTTTGAGACTGTTCTCCTGTATCTGGATGGGCCAGGACAGCTCACAGTTATTGATTGACAGTGAATTCTGAATTATACCAACAAATTTTGAAGAAAAATGTCAGGAAATCTGCATAAGAACACAAGTTGTTCCATCAAAGAATGGTCAGAGCCAATGTTTTGGAAAGGCCAACTCATAGTCCTGACCCTAATCCAATACAAATGTGAATGCCTCAAGCAAACATGTGAGGAAACCAACCAGCATCCTGGTTGAAGTTGTTCAAGCACCACTGTAGCAGTTCAGTATTGGCAAGTGTTGGGGTTGTTGCTCAAAAGGTCAGGTATTACACATTATGCATTTTTAAAAAGTTATTAATTACTGCATCTCAAAAATTTAAAATATTGTCAAAAAAGTTAATTTTTTCATAATTCAAAATGTAGACTTTCATATATTCTATATTCATTACACGGAAAGTTAAATATTTCAGTGTTAAAAGTTAAATATTTATCCTTGCCAGCAGATGGAAGCATGGAGGGCTCCAAAATCTCCTGGTAGTGGTACTCTTCCTCCAGATTCTAACACCTTGATTTCCAAATGAAATGCAAAATTTACTTTCATTTGAAAAGAGGACTTTGGACCACTGAGCAACAGTCCAGCTCTTTTTCTCCTTAGCTCAGGTAAGACACTTCTGATGTTGTCTCTGGTTCAGGAGTGTAGTGAACTAGACCAAGAGATACACAATATTTATACTGTTTGAATAGTAATTTAAACTTAAACTCGAAATTAAATATTGTAATAATTTGAGATTTGAGGCACCACTGTGGTGGTGGTGCAGTGGTTAGCACTCTTGTTTCACAGCAAGGAGGTCCACCAGCCAGCTGGGGCCCTCTGTGTGGAGCTCACATGTTCGTCCTGCACCAGCGTGGGTTCTCTCCTGGTCCTCTGGCTTCCTCCCACAGTTGAAAGACACATATCTCAGGTTAGGCATCAGTCATATTGGCCAAGAGACCTGTCGGTGACAATCTGGCAACCACCGGTTGCAAGGGAAAAATGTGCATTCCCCAACAGGTTGCGAGTTGTTCCTTGCAGTCGCTAAGCCTAGAGACTGGTCAGTGACCAGGTTGCTGGCAGCCGTTAGCATGAAATTGGTCACGAGTTATACGGTGCTGCACCATAAACCTCCTTGCAGGTTGCCGCAGTCACAAGTGGTTTGCATAAAAGACGCCAACTTGTCTGCAAACACTCACCATGCAGTAGTGAAACTGAACAATGTGACGCAAACTGGAAACTGAGAACCTTTGCCTTCAAAGTAAAAGTTGCACCTTTTGAAAAGTGTTTGATGCAAGGCACAACTTTTACTTTGAAGGTGAACATTCTCTGCTTCTGGTTTGTGTCACACTTTTTCAACTTTCACTATAGCTCAGAGACTAAATGCTGACTGTTTGTGGAAAAGTCTGCATCAAAATGCCTAAAGGCCTACTTAAGATAAGATAGAAGACTGTTAAATTAAGTTCAACTTAAAACAGTCAAATTAGCCTCTGCAGTTTGAGTAGAATATTGAAGAAACTCGAATTAAACCGTAGGTAATGTAAATTACCTAGAATGCAAATTATTTCTATTTTAATGCAGTTATTAAATAAGACCAGCCCATACATAATCATTCATTCATATTAATACTCTTTTCTTCTTTAGTGGTAGCCTAACACCACCATTCAAGGTTGTACTGTAATCACCCAGTCATTCTGAAATATTATGGCTGCAATTTCAGGATTGTAGGGGGGCTGGAGCCTATCCCAGCTTACTTTGGGCAAGTGGGTACACTCTGGACAGGTCACCAGTCTATCACAGGGCTAATGCACATTATACACATTATTATTATTCAATTTTTGTAAGATTTTGTTTGGATACTGATAGCACTCGTTAAAGTAAGCAAAAGAACATAGTTTGGTTTAATACACTGTGATTTGAAACAACAAGCTTTTATTTAGACTTTTAAGACAATTAAGACAAAACCACAGTCTTTTCTTTAACTATGTGATGTAAGAGTCATGCATTTTATGCACCCAGCCACTCTGAACACCCCCAGTGAGTCTGAAGCAGTTCATAAATGTGGTGCCTCTTTCATTCAAAATAAAATGTTGCCTTGAATCCAGGCAACAGTTACAATGTCAGCATACATAACTGGGAAAGCAATTACGTGAAATAACATTCAACACGGAAGGGTTAAAATTATTCTTTAGAAAGAATTCACTGAAAACTACTCCTTGAATAATGTGTGTCAGTTATTACTGCTCTTCTTGAAAGATCCATTTAATTCCTACAACTTTCAGATCTGAAAAATGAAGCCAGAAATTAACATGTTTACAGCCTGGTACAAAAAAAAAATGTTTTTGGTCTCTAATAACATGGGTTGCTGTGTGAGTAACTGCCTATCCAAGAGGTCTGTGCTCCAGTTTTATGGGGTGAAATACTAGTGTTAGTATTACTTGTATGTGTAGGCCTAAGTAAAATCCTCAAACCCCTGAAAGAGTTGCCCCAGCAGATTCCAAGCACAACATCAGAGGAAGACTGCACACCTAGAACAGCTAAGATACTGTGCAGAACCTTCAAACTCCCAGGCCTCTGGTAGAGGACTCAAGCTTGAGTATTACACACACACCATGCCCCCAGTGGGGTGAGAGGGAGATTATTTTTATATAAATTATGTCTGTGTGTATATGTTGCTGTTGTTATTGTTGTATTTTCATTTTCTTTTTTAAATGTATTACTTTTTTTCCCTCCTCACTTTATTGCAAATCCTTTATGCAGGAATAAACAAAGTTAAACACACTCACACAGCACTCCCTCTCTACACATTGCACACAATCTCGACATCCTCCACAATCCTTTAACAATGTTTATAACTAATTGTCTTGTTTTGTATGTGTCCTATCCAAATATGTATCTTGTTCTTTTTTTGAAAATGAAACATTTAAAAAGTATTATTTGTATGTTACTCAACCTAATCAGCTGGTATCAGGTGCAATGCTGAACATTACTGCCTAAGGATGTGTTACTACTAATCGGCTTGCTAGAGTTAGCTGGTAACTTAGCATTTCATCTTCTCATCCAACTCTGATCATTTCAGGCATTAAAAAGGATAGCAAAGGCCACAATGCTATAAGTCAAGGCTTCAAAAATAAGTTCCACCATGCACCAACCTCCAGCTGTTAGATGCCCAACTTTACAGGATTAAAAAGCATGTATACCACCTCTAACAAAGAATGCTTTTGAGCTCTGTGGATTGTTCCCCTTTAATGGGAACTGTAAGGTGGGTGAATTTGAACTCCTCCATCTGGAAACTGGAGTCAGATGTAGCCATATTGGAATCTGCTAGCCCTCACTTCAGCTAATATAGGAGTCATTGAAATGGACCTCTCCACTGTGATTGTGCTTGACAGCATTTTTATTGGAATTATCTTACAGATAATATGGCCTACTGTGTGGTACAAACCGTCCAAGAAGTGTATACTTTAGTTGTGGAGAGTGAAATTCTAGTATTTTATTAGTCTGTTACCCCTACATTTTATGAATGCAGCTTGCTGATAACTTATATACAGTCTATGATTTTACTATTATACTTACTGGCCCTAAAGAGATCCTTTCCTAGTGTGGCTCCATGCCTTCTTAAGTTCAGCAGACGCATAGCCGGTGTCAGGGAGGGGCTTTGGGGCTGTAGCTTCCACTTGGACAGTCATAGCACCCCCAAGAACAATGAATATATTATTCAAAAAGATTATTTTTAGACTAAAAAACAAACAAACAAAAACAAACCACCATTAAGCAGCAGGTGTTGAACTTGTGACCTTACCTCCGCTTCCTGTTAGCCACAGCGCAGTTTTTAGTTACTCAGGTTTAGCAAAGCCGCTGCCTCGTGAAGCCGTACAAAGATGCACACTTTCCATCACATGTAAGCTGTGAGCGCAGTTTTTCTTGTTTGCATCTATGAAGACCTACTTGAGAAACAGCAGTGGGGACTCTTGAACCAGTAACCTGACTCTGGTGGATGTAAACACTGAGAAGACAAGGGTTCTGACAAGAGCGACAAAATCCTTTACCTGCTAGGTGTCTTCGCACAACAGACGCATTGTAAGGGCGTGATTATTTTTTCTTCTGTTGCCTATTACAAACTATGACTCCTAATAGTTTTTCTTAATTCAATTCAATTCAATTCAATTCAATTTTATTTATATAGTGCCAAATCACAACAACAGTCGCCTCAAGGCGCTTTATATTTTAGGGTAAAGACCCTACAATATTAGACAGAAAACCCCAACAATCAGACGACTCCTATGAGCAAGCACTTGGCAACAGTGGGAAGGAAAAACTCCCTTTTAACAGGAAGAAACCTCCGGCAGAACCAGGCTCAGGGAGGGGCAGCCATCTGCCGCGACCGGTTGGGGGTGAGGAGAAACAGAAGAGAGCAGAGGGAGACAGGACAAAAAGGCACACCTATGGGGAAGAGACAGGGTTAATAATAGCTAATGATTAAATGCAAATGGTGTATAAACACATGGAGAGTGAAAGAAAGTGAGGAAGAGGAAGTGCTCAGTGCATCATGGGAAGCCCCCAGCAGCCTAGGCCTATTGCAGCTAACTAAGGGATGGTTCA
>VUQI01038845.1:7651-36541 GCA_015106735.1 Paratilapia polleni | reverse complement strand
TTTTCACAGATGAGAGCAGGTTCACCCTGAGCACATGTGACAGACGTGAAAGGGTCTGGAGAAGCCATGGAGAACATTATGCTGCCTGTAACATTGTTCAGCATGAGCGGTTTGGCGGTGGGTCAGTGATGGTCTGGGGAAGCATATCCATGGAGGGATGCACAGACCTCTACAGGCTAGGCAACGCACCCTGACTGCCATTAGGTATCGGGATGAAATCCTTGGACCCACTGTCAGACCCTACGCTGGTGCGGTGGGTCCTGGGTTCCTCCTGGTACACGGCAATGCCCGGCCTCAACCAATCGTCAATAAATATGGAGTAGGTCAGGAGAGAGGTACAACAGTAGTGAGTGTCTACAGCCATCTGTAAAACATGGTGGAAGCTCTGTCATTGTTTGGGGCTGCATTTCAGCCAGTGGTGTTGGGGATCTTGTCAAAATTGATGGAATTATGAACAGAAAATTATCATCAGATTTTGATCCACCATGCAAAACCATCTGGAAAGTGGCTGATTGGCAGCGGCTTCATTTGTCAGCCTGACAGTGATCCCAAACACACTGCCAATGCAGTAAAAGCAAACCTGGATAGAAAAACACACAATGGAATACTATCAGTCATGGATTGAAGTCAACATTATTGAAGCAGTGTGGGATCATCTTGACAGAGAACAGAACAAAAGGCAGCCAACATCCAAAGAAGAGCTTTGAGAGGTTTGAATGTCCTTCAAGAAGCCTGGAGAACTATTCCTGAAGACTAAAGAAATTAGAAGAAAGCTTGCCTAAGAGAGTTCATGCTGTGTTGAAGAATAAAGGTGGTCACACCACATAATGATTTTTTGCTTTATATACTATATTTCCTTGTATGTTTGCATGTTTCAATAAATTGGTGCACTTATTTTCAGTTTTTGTAGCAAAATATAAAGAAGACTTTTGCACAGTACTGTAGGTTGATACATTTGATTTATGTGGAGAAAATAAGCAATAAAATTCCAACTGGTTCTATTTTTGTTTTATTTATTTATTTATTCATTTGCTTCTGTAGTTTGAGAGGTACTGATTTAGCTGGAGCACATGGTTAATGTTAGCCTCGATATTCTTCCTTCCTGTCTTGTTTGGTGTCCACTATCATTGGCAGCATATTACTCTTCACTTCAAACGTCTAATCAATGTCCCCTTTGATACAAAAAAACCTCCCAAAAAAAACAAACCTACTGGTCACCATCTTTTAAATGCAAAAATATTAGTTATTTAAAAATTATAGCCATTATACATAACGCACATTTTTAAAAATAATATTTAGATATGTATATTTAGGAAATCATATTTTTGTATTTTTGGATTGTACAACTGTAGCAATTCACAGCAAACCCTGTAGGAGTAAGGCAGATATAGTAGAGCAAGACAGTCTGCAACCTTCTTATTAGGAACCGAGTGAGGGATAAATATGAGCCAGGAAATGTGTTAAAGTGCAAATTTTCTTTTTATTCTGATTTCATTTTACAGCAGAAATTATGTAAAGCATTCAGAAGACATTTTCCACATATAAGGGCAATATTCAAAACACTTTGCATGGCCTCAGCAACAAAATATTCTTTTAAAACATCAACAATTTAGTGATGCTTGTGCATGCATGTTTGTAAAACAAAAGAAGTAAAAACTAGGCTACAAAATAAAAAGGAATGAGAGACTGAGATAGGCATGGAGAACACAACAGCAGGCAAGGTGGGAATACAGCAGGAGATGAGAGAGAGGAGAGCGGGGAAGACGGGGGTGAAAGAAGAGGAAGGCAAGGAGAGGTCTAGCCATAGATTATCTATGAGGGTCTACCATTCTAGCATGCAATGTGGTGTTTGGCCACGCCCTCTCAAAACAAGGCCTGAAAGGTTATATACCATTCATTTCTAGGCGGACTTATGAGAACAGAGGCCATCTCTGTGCATGTCTACCAGCTGTCTACAATGGCAACATTTCTTATCTTATTTATGTTTTTTTTTTTTCTTCTTCTACACTACATAATCTTTTTACAGTCACCATCCTCTCCAAAAACATGAACATACTGATGGATTTTCTGCTGTTTTCTGTGTTTAGTTTTGTGTGGTCTGTAAGCTTGATTATTTAGAAATTGGTGTGTGTGTGTGCGTGTTATATAAGAGAGTTCAAAGCAGTGTCCTTTAGTTGTGCTGATGTGAGAGGAAGGGCAGTTCAAGAAGTTATTCAAGTGATACCGTATGAATGCTCCTAACAGCACTGTCCTAACCATGGCTGTCTCTCAGCATGATGAAACTTCTGAAAACATATGAAACACAATAGTTGTCTTCCAGCTGTAAATCTCTCAATCTGCTATCCCTGTTAACTTTTTTTCAGGTGATGAGGGGCCATTACCTATTTTTGTATCATTTAAGAATTGCTTATATTAAGAATCGTGTGCGTTTACGACTAAAGCAAGTGCATAAATAGATTTTCTACCCTATTACTTGCTTTGAATTTAATTCATATTTAAGTGTGTGTGTGTTTTTTCTCAGATAAGGCAAACAGATCACATTTGCTGCTTCTAGACTATTATAAAGAGTGTGGATACAAGTGGATGAAGTATCCCTAACAGACTCAAATATGTACACATGCATACCCAAATGTACACCTGTAGTGGTACAACTCTGTGCCAGCAGTCATTGCACTCCACATACCATCTCCCTGTTCTTCAACCCTGAGTAAAATCTAAGGGAGAGATTTCATTGTTCCCGAAGACATAAGCACAGAGAGAAAGCATGTGGCCCTTTTATTTTTGCCTGTGTGTCTGTGTGTACATTTGTGTTTACGTGTCTGTGCACATCAACGTGAGACAGGGGGAAAGACAAAGAAATTAAGTGTGTTTGAAAGATATTATTGTCCTCTAGAAAAAAAAAAAGCCCTGTTATTATTTTGTTTAAATGCTGTAAAATCTTTTTTTTTCTTTGTAGGGAAAGACAGACAAAGTGAAAGAAAACACAGCTTCCTCTTGGACAGTGAATAGACTGACAGTGCCTTTCATACACAGAAGCTGAATTCGGTGGTTTTCTTTGTTCTAATACGGGAAAATGCACAAAAAAAGTGGGGCATACGGTGATACTGTGATTATTTGTCTGAGCAAGCGACACACAGCATCAATCAGGCCATGAGCATTCATTCATACCACATACCAAATTAGAGCTTCCAACTTAGACTCAGATCAAGTTTAACACTGTCTAGTTCATTTTAAAACACACAATTTAGGAAAACAAACAGGTAACTGGAAACCTTTTGGAGGACATACAAGAGATATTTCCTGATATTATTTTGCACTTTTCTGTTATTGAGCAGGCACTTTCTAAACAGAGCTTTCCAGAAGTCTAAAGTACATGTAGTATAATTATGGCAGTGACAATGAGGAGAAAAGAAAAAAATCAGTCAAATGATATGTCAAAAACAAAGTGGGAAGGACACATTCTGTTTGAGGATGGGAAGCTTAGACTGGAGGCCAGGTTGGATCCGCTGTAGGTGTGATTAATGGTCTTAATAAAAGCTAGTATGTTGCTGAAGCACAACCACACTGTAAAGAATGTAGCGCCCTCTTCCCTTTTTGGATCACCAGTCATTGCATTCACATTTAAACAATCATCATCACCATTATAGCGTCATCTTCATACTTGCATCATCACCATCGCCATCTATAACGTAAGTCTGCCTTGGACAAACTTCAGAACTTGTAGGAGGTCTACGGCTGAGCTAGCACTACATCTCTTCTACTGTTTATTGTCTGTGTGTTGCCTCTGTGGATCTTACCGATATCTTTTGGGTGTTGCTTTCGCCAACATAACATATTGTTAGGCAAAATAGCATTCATAATAATTGGCACTACTGGCAAAAGGAGTTTAATTTTTGCTAGCCAAGAAACAAAAGCACAAAGTGTAAATGTTTTGTCTGAAAGATCATTGTTTCAGCTAACTTTGTTTTCCCACTTATAATTCTAACATTAGAGTTTTCAAGTTGCATGCTTTAACAAAATGTTCTTTTCAGTAACACTTATACTGGATACTCTTAAAGTGAAGCAGTTAAAATCCTCTCACAGTCCATAGCCACTAACATGTTCTTTTTGCTGTTTCTTTGTCTTAAATCTCATGCACATTACTCCATTTGAAATATCTACATTATTTACAAGCAATACAGCCATCCTGTGTACCCAGGTCTCTGTCTTAAGTTCTCATTATGGGAGTAAAATAATTTATAATCTTAAATACAGTCCTCTTATGAAAAAGTTTCAGGGTCCTCATATCCCCTTACCTCGTCAGTTTATATACAGGAATATGCAATAGTCCAAAATATGGATTTGATCGCCCGTATGGGCTAATATGGGGACCAGTGCCCTGTATAGGGGCAGGTATAGGACCCATGTCCTGTACAGAGCAAGCATAGAGACCTCTCAGAGTCAAGAAGAAGTCAAGGCAATGGTATGTGACTCTCTCCTCAAAACCACAGATAGGATTTAGAGGTTCACGCAAAGAACAAACTAACAGAGACATTTAACCATTGGAACATGTCGTATTTCATCACATGGGGGAAAAACCAGCCTCGAGCTAAACCACTCTTGAGCCAATTAAATAAATAATCAGACCCTTAAATAAATAAAGTTTTTAAAAAAAAAAAAGCACCCAAAATAAGTAAGTTGTCCTTACACAGTTCACATTACACAGGGCAAGGATAAGTTGATGAGGACGTAAGTGAGACACAATTACACAGAAATACAAAAGAAACAACACTAAAGCAGTTTGGCAAGCATGCAGGAGCTCGTAGCTCAAACACATGCATTGAATTGAACAAACACGGACACACCACGTCAGGCGAGCAAAATGCCGCCTCTGAGAACGACTCCATACAAAGTCCATGTAACAAATTAAGACATCGTTATTCAGACCCCATCCCTTTATCTAACAATGCCCCTCTTACATTCAAGTGCAGTTCCTCCCCTTTTGATTGGGTGACTGAGTAATAGCTCGTAAGCCTGTGAGTCAGAGTGGTTGGTGATACTGTGTTATACTAAATCAGCAAAATGATTTGCAACTGTAGCTCTTCTGGATGATGGAGAGGAGGAATAAGCGAAAAACCTTGCATGCAAATGCAACATAGAAGTGAGTTTTTTGGTTTATGTTTTCTTATTTCATGGATTTTTGTTTGGATAAAAACACAGCAGGTTTTGTGTATTTTCTGCACGTCAAAATAGCCTTTCTCTTGAGCCAGCTGTTCATCACAGGAGCCTTTCAGCGCACCCAGCCGCTGCCGCAAATAGCGGGATGATGTCGTCAGGCGCTTCCTCGTTTTCTCTGGTTTGACTCGTCGACTTGCTCTTGCAAAGAAACATACCCATGAAGAGTGCAAAGAATGCCATGAGGTTAATGTGATGGCCTCCCAGTGAAACTGGGGAGGAGGATCAGTGCTGTGGGCAGAGCCAGGTCCCTGGGCTCTGCCCAGCAGTCTGTCTGTCTGAGCTGCCATGATGGACACCTATCCTGTCCTCAGTCTGTCTGGGTAGAGTTTTTTTTTTTTTTTTCCTCTTGAGAGAAGAGGGGAGAGAGGGTGAGAGAGAAGAAGGGAGAGGAGGAAAGAAGAAAGCAGGAGAAGGGGTTGAGAAAAGGAAAAGGAAGGGAGTTTGGGGAGGATGTAAGAGAGAAGAAAGAAAAAGGAGAAGATGGAGGGGGAGACAGATTGCTCACAGGCTGAGGGGGCTGTGTGCGGGGCCTGGCGGTGGGCTCTCAGGACCCCTGGCCTTTCTCTGCTCTCTGGCCCTGAGGAAAAGCAAACACATATTAGAGGCAGACTCCGAGTCAGAGCTTTGTGTAAGTGTGTGTATGTACTACATGTTTTGGACCCCCCCCCATTTTCATATATAAGGCCATATGTTATTCAACAAATTACCCACAATTCCTGCCCAGCACACACACACACACACACACACACACACACACACACACACACACACACACACACACACACACACATTCCCCTTTCTGATATCCTCCCCACCCATCAAGGCACAAAAAATAGACTTGCAGGCCAAGCAATACACGTAAAGTCCCCTTGCAACTAGAGTCAGAACATGCCCCCAGGAAGACCATATGCAGGAACTGCTCCTCTATCTATGTCAGTCATGCACAAGTCCTGACATCATTTGGCAGAGAGAGAGAGACAGAGAGAGAGACAAGGTGATAGGGAAGGAAGAAGAGAGAGAGAGAGAGAGAGAGAGAGAGCGAGAGGGAAGGATGATAATCCAGGATCTGCTCTCCCCCTCCCTCTGCTGACATGCAAACAGGCATCAGCCACCAGGAGAGAGGGAGAGAGAGAAGAGAGCAAGAGAAGACTCACCCGTTTCAGAGGCCTATGGTCCATCAAGGGGCTTCACATGAACAGTAAAACAACACCAACTATTAGCAATAGTGTAGTGTGTGCATGTGTGGCAGTGGGCTGTTAAGTGTCAAGCACGTGTCTTTGGATGTGTGTGCACTTGTGTTTGAAAGTGCATTAGACTTTTATGTCTCACCTGTGGCGGCATCGGAGCAGGAACCTCAGTATCTTGCGAGCAGCCTGGTTCTGTTTTTTAGTTAGGAGGCTGCTGTAGGCAAAGATGTTTGTGTAAAAGATCACACAAAACATAATTAGTTCCTTTGTGTGTGTCTGTGTGTTTGTTTGTGTGTGAAGTACCTAAGGGAGTGTCTGTAGGAGCGGTAGTATTGCTGGATGAGGACCGCTGCTCTACGACTCTGCTGGAATTTCCTCTGTTCATGGAAACTCCGGAAACGACTCTGGATCAAGATGGCTGCCAGGGTCATCCTCTTATAAAGTGCATACTGAGAGAGAGAGGACAGCAGCACTGTAAAATCCACTGTGAGCAGAAAAGACATACTTTTGCAATGTATGCACTATATAATATATATGCAAGGGGTTGATGTTGACTATATGTTGTTAACTCTTACCTGCTTGTATCTCTTATAGCAGCGCTGAATCACTGCTGCAATCTCTTTGCGTTGTTCCTGAATGGGACCCTGTAGTGAGCAACAATAAGAGTCTTTCTAAACATTGTATATGTAAAATGGTTTGCAGTCATAATGAACTTTTTCATGTAAATGTGGATTATGCAAGTGAGGAAGATACAATGAGTCACTGCAGGTTGAACACAGAGACAAATTACATACCCTTTTTCATGGTATGTAATGAAAATGGGTATGTTTTTCTAAAAGAGTGTAGGTCATACTTGCCTTGTGTTTTCTGAGGGAGTGCAGAGCATGTCTGATGGTCTCATACAGCTCTCCCTGCTCTGCCTCAGTCATGGCTAGACAGGAGGAATCCGTTTTCAACCTCTCCTCTTTCATAGCTGCACACAGAAAGGAGCTCCACTCAGAGGGGGAGGATGGGGCTTGCTTAGCCTGTGGACTTTGCTGATCCTCCGGCCCTGAGAGAGAGTTTGGTTTGGGGCTGGGAGTCTGAGGTTTGGAGTTTAGAAACCTAAGGAAAAAGAATATTATTAGAGTATAATGAGATTAAGACTGTTTGTTCGTTAGATAGAGTAATGTGATGACTTATAAAATTATTTGACCTTCACCTTTCCACCTCACCAAGGTAACCAGACAGCAACCTGACATCACTGCTGATCCCAACCTTCCCGGACTCTATTTCAGCCTCAATAGCCTCCTGCTTAAGCCTGCCAGTTGAAGCCTCCATGATGTGATCAGCTAGCATTGTGATGTCCATCTGTAAGACATGTAAAGGAGAAGTTACTTAAATATTTAAAAATCTCACTTCTCTTTAAATTATTATTTATCTTTTTTTGGGAGTTTTTAGTAGGTTTTAATACCTCACCCAACACTATGTACTGAAAAGGCTCAACTGAAGAACTGTATTAACCTTTATACTTATAGCTGGGCAAGGAAAAACGAATGATTCTCTTAATCTCCTGTACATTAATCCATGTTTTACCAATTTAATTTTGAGTACTTTGGAATTTGCCCCAATCTTGCATCAGTTGCTCAGTTTACACACAGCATGATTGCTTGGTTAGAGATCAAGGTCAGAACTGCACATAAAAGTCTGTACCTGCAAATCATCTGTATTATCCTGATAGGTCAACAGCTCGGTCTCCTCTCCCCTGTCAGACAGCACTCTTTGACGCAGGTGAATGGCCAGTCGCTCTTTTCCTAGAATCTTCCTGGCTAGGCTACGCTGCCCTAGAGTCTGTCTCAGACTCCACCTGGTACCCCCTCCAGACCCCCCTATCCTGGCCTGCAGGTGGGAGAACGGGGCACTAGGAAGCTGAGGCCGGCTGGGGCTGGAGCTGGCAAGCGTTGCATTCTGACAGCTGAGGTTGGCGAGTTGAGTATGTAGTGGCTTGGAGAGGGGAGGCCGTTGAGGATTAGGACTTGGAGAAGAGCTGAGGGGGGTGGTACCAGAGGTTGAGTTAGCTAGCTGTTGCTGTGAATTGGGATTGGGTTTGAGCCTTTTGGCTGGGGGTGGACCTCCCTGTTCTCCCTGGGTTCCCTGTTGGGGTCTGTGTTCTGTTTGGCTCCAGCTCTGGTTCTGGTTGTCTGGCTTGCTCCCTGCCCTGCTTCTCTTCAGCTCTGGAGAAACAAAGATGGAGGAAAAACAATGACAATAATAAAACACTTACACCTAAAAACATACATAGTAGTGGTGATAATTTATAGTTTGTTTGTTTTTTTCAACAGCGTGATCTGTGACTTTTCTGTGTAATGGGTTACTGCTGGATTTACAAACTGAATTTTCAGAATCATAGTCAGCAGCCGTTTAGCTTAGCTCAGCAAAAGAGTCTGATTGCTTACCAGTAACTTTAACACATCCGTACAAACTGTACAAAAACCTGAAGTCTAAAAACAACTTTTTATGAGGTCACATGAGGGTGATTTCTTGTGCAATTTCTACACAACCAGTGGAGAGGAACTAGAGGAGAGTTACTATCATCCAAGAAAAAAAGCTCACTATATAATAACATATTGTTTTTAGACTTCAGTTTAAACAAACATGATGCAACACACTGGAGAGAGCTTAAGGCATGCTGGTAGGTGGCTTTTGTTATCTTGGCACAGTTTCCAGTCTCTATTTTAAGTTAAACTAACCAGCTATAAACCTTGAAGGAAAATGGGAACTTGAGAACTCTTTTTTTTTTTCTTTTTTCTTGGAAACAAAACTTTTCCCTGTTGGCAATAAACCACAAACCTGAGTTTGGGTTAGGGGTAGGGCTGTTGTTCATCCCGCTGGTCTGTGACTCTCCTCTCCATCTGTCCATCCAAGTGTCCGCAGGCTGGCCCTGAGTTTGAGGACTATGCTGCAGCTGCTCTAAGAGCTCAGCCAATCGAGTGTGACCCCGTGATCGGGCAATGTTTAGCGGCAAGCGTCCCAGTGAATCTGGAATAGCTAGAGCTCTTGGGTCCCACTGGTAAAGCACCAATGCTGCCTCAGTGTGGCCCAGAGCACATGCCCACATCTATGGAAGTCCAAAGAAAACAACCGTCACGCACACACACACACACACACACAGAGGAATGGACGGAAAGACACGTGAAAGCACTGATTACTCACCAATGGAGTGCAGGAGAAGTGGTCTACGTTGAGAGGATCTACTTCCAGCTCGAGGTCAATACTGTCAGCATGCTTTGTACTGCAGAGGAATACAGCAAACTTTAAAATTACTGGCATTCGAGTCTGCGCCTTCAAGATGGCGTGTCATATCTGTGTGTTACTCACCGCCAGCGAATGAGTGTCTGAATGAGCCCTGCATAGCCCTGAGCTGCAGCCAGATGCAGTAAGGTCATTCCTCTGGAGTTCTTACTGTGGACAAGCTGATTAGAAGAAGCCCAACATGGCTGAGACATCATCTTCTCACACACCACCACCACACGACCCTCGAATGAACCCTGATCAGGAGAGACCTGGAAGATTTTAAAATAAAACAACAAACCATGTCAATCTCGTTTCCAAATGTTAAAAATGTACATCAAAGTGTCACTAACTTTTCTTTCAAAATGAGAAAGTTTAAAAACATCAGAGAGCCTCTGGCATACTGCAATACCTTTGCGATATAAAGAAAACCACAACAATAACCCTAAAACTAATGTTGCTTTTGACAACTTCACTACAGAACTTCATTATAGAATCGGTATTAGCTTTATATGTGGACGGGCCATTTGTGTTATTAATTAAGACTCATGTCAGTTTTAGAGCCATCTCATCCTCTGTTTTGATCCTTTTCACTCTGAGGCCATCATCCCTTTAAGTCATGTTTCCTCTGATTGGCTGCCCCTTGCAAACAGAAAGGTTTGAACAGAACTCGGGGGAGGCCACAGCTGTCTCTCAGATGACCATACATATTAGGGATATGTATGGACAAATATCAGTGACTCAAGCTAAATTTTAAAGACTTCCTTTAAAAGAATCAAGTTTTTGAAACTAACACAGTTTCTTTTGTTTTCATGTGGTCTATGTGTGCTCGCTGTATGATGCACCTTCACATCATATAGCTGTAAAGGAAACTTTCACTATGACAGAATCAACAGCCTTACCTGAGACTGCTGATCAGTAGTGCCTCCTCCCTCCACTCCTCCTCCTTTGGTTGCCATGGCTTCTGAGCTGGGATTTTGATTGGTTATCTCAGCCATCCTCTGTTCCATCTGCTCCAGACGCTCCAAGATAGACATCCTGAATTGGGTATCTACAGAAATAAAGGTGGGAGATTTAAAGCTGTAAGCACCAACAAAGTGTTGCTTTTAGGAAATCCATATCAGATTTCAGTAAATCCTACTGAAAGTGGCTTAAAAAGAGAAGCAGTTCAGTGCTGGCTGAAATCTAATAGACCTCATTATTATCAACAGGAACTGGGGAAACAAATGAAGTGTGTGCTTGAGTGTGAATAATGACAATTGTAGGTCTGTAGCATGGCTGTATGTGACCCTTTGTTTCGCTGCTGCTGCAGTTTTGCTGCAGTGCACATTATGTCACCCCACCTGCTACTCTCTCACTCAGTCTCTCTGTTTCTCCTCTGCTCTCATTTCTATTTTTCTTTCTGCTGCCTGCAGCACAAAGACTGAACAGAGGTGGGTGGAGCCATGACAGTGACGCAAAGGCTCAGACTCCTCCCACTCCACTCTGCCAATCAGAGAGCAGTACAGCTCAGCTGACCACGAATTAAAAAGACTTCACTATTTTAGCTGCCAAACACATCAGAAACACATGTCTTCACCTATTATCAGTGACAGCATATAAATACATGAATACACACACGTCAGGAAGACTTCTGGTTACACGACCTCACACGCATTTGACGAACAGAAAAAGAAAAGACACTGACATCTGCTAAAATATTACTTTGTGATTAATTAAATAAGCTAACAAATACAAGAAAATGGCATTATGAAGTTGAAAATATTAATTGATATCATTTTATTGCCTTTTAAAACTGGCAAATAAATTCTTGAATTTGAAATATACATCTTCGTCTTATTTTGCAATTCATGTTTCGACCTGCCATTATTATCACTGTTACTATTTTTATTATTATTAGTAGTAGTAGTAGTATTAATGGAATGCAGTTATTTATTTGCTAACACCTTTTAAGCACATGTCTAAAACGCACATTTAATATATTGTCTTATACATATTTTTTGTGTATTAATCAAGTAAATGGTTCTAACTGACCAGTAAGAAACTGCATTAGGGACACATTTTCCTGCAACTGAATTCTTTTCTTCTCTGATTTTCAAAGTTTGTTTGAAAATCATCATCCCATGTACCTGTAGATTTACCAACCAGTTTTAGACACCTTTCCGTTTAAATTTTCTCTTTTGTTTTTTTGCTTTTGCCCAGTAACCACTGACCAATCACAAGTGACAACACAAAACTCTGATAGCATATGATCGCAGTTAAACCCTTAAAATAAAACGCTAAACATTGAGACAAACTTGTGATCGAAAGCTTGCAAAGGTAACATTAACAGTGTAACAGTGTTACAGTACATCCCTAAATATACTTTACTACTGATTATTACATTTCTGCCAAAACAATGATTAAGGCTGCTCAAATAATTTGCAAAAATCAGCCAAGTTTCTACACCTAAAAGTAAAGGCTTTTTATACTAAAGGCTGGGTCCAGTATATAATATGTGTTACATGCAGATCATTATTTCTCTTTTTATTCAAATTTTAAAATCAGAGCTAATTGAGAAATCTTATGATCAGTTAAACACACCATTATGGGCAAATCAATATAGAGAAACTTTCAGAAGTAAACATGAACATGTGAAAACATGGAAAAAATGTACCACAAACATATCTGTGATCAGCATCCCCCCCTTTTCTGTATGCTTGCTAATATCTGGGCCTCTACATTAGCTTGCTTTCATTTGTTGTTAGTGAGGCACTGTCCACTCCTGGTGGTGCTGAAACTGAACAGATGCTACACAAGCTTAATCGTCACATCTACAACTAAACTCAAAAAGGCTAGCAAGCAACGTGACGGCACCGTGTGGCATTTCTCCTGCATTTGTTTGAAATCGACGTGGCAGGAGACCACATGGAGGCTACCGCAAATATTTCTGACAGAAACGTGGGATGCAAAAGTAGCAGAGGCTCCACAGCTCTGAATTAAAAAAACAGGGACGTTTATGTCCATCTACAGCAACATGACAAAAAAGAAAAAAAAAAAACTTAACTGAGCTATAAAGAACACAAACCTGGACGCCAGTAAAAGAGCGCGTTGTGGAGTTAAGATCAGTTAAAAAAAAACAAAAAAAAAAAACAAATAAGCTACGAACCCAAACAGCGAGTCTCTCTATCTGCTTCTGTCTTTGTTCTTGTTCCCGCTTCAACCCCGTTAGTTTGAAGTGTGCGGCTCACACATTGCTACTCCAACCGTGCAAAACACAGCTAAGTGCAGGGAGAGAAAGACAGAGAACGGGAGAGAGCGAGAGCGAGAGAGAGAGAGAGAGAGAGAGAGAGAGAGAGAGCACTCTCCACGTTGTGTCTGGGAGAGCAGCGCTTCAAATCCGCCCGCCAGACTTTGAGCTGCAGGAGGCTCGGTCGTCATCCGTACAACAGACTGCACACAAGCTAAACTGGAGCAATGACATGTGACAAAAGTTGTGTGCTGACGCGTGTTTGATTAAAATAATTTACCTTTATTTTTACCCACACTTTAAGCCTCTGATTCACATGTGAGGCCAAACAAAGGACACGAGGGGGGAAAACACGCCAAATCTCGCTATCTTCGTTCAGAGTCAAAGACAGAGAGCCTATATATAGCGTCAGCGAGGCTGCATAGCGCACTGCCAGCGGTGCCCAACATTTTGACTGTCAAATGGTTTGTGCCGATTGTGCCTTCGTGTCCTTGCCCTTCATTCTAGCAAACAGCCAGCCTGCTGTGAAGAGCCGCATTGCCGCATTGCGCAACGCAGAGACGGGGGCGAACACAGACCCAGGACATGCCTTACCGAGGAGACCCGTGTGTTTCCGAGCTGCAGTTGCATCAGGAGATATATTTGCACACAGAAGCTGTGCAGGGATTTGCAGCCAATCCCCCATGGCACTTACAAAAAGTTTAATTGTCCTCTATCATCTTAAAGTACGTTTTAATTCACACAAGAACAACATGATACAGCTCAAACAAAACAATCTTTTATGCAAACACTCACAGTGGACTCCATAATAAGCGAGTTTGCTCTAAACAAATCTAACAAGGCAAAGCCGAAAATCTCTGTGAATGTTGTCAGTGAAGATGAAAGCGACTGGTATATGCTCACACTATTCAAATAGAGGCATAAAAACAGTTTACTTCTTAAGTCAATTTGCATGCAGGCAGAGGGTGACAGAAAAACTGCTGCTTGCAGGAACAGGAGAACACACTAAAGACAAACAGCAGTAAAAATGGCTGGTCAGTACTTCACTGACTACAGAAAAAAAACATCTCACAGCAGGATATGAGAATCAGAAAATAGAACAGAGCAGCATCGCACACAACAGGTTCAACATAACAAAGATAAGAGGCACATATTTTTTGTGTTTTAAAAATTCAGGTTTATATTCAATATTCACACTCAGTGTACACAATAAGCCAGTTAGATGCAAAATCTATTTGTAGTGTCGGTGGCCTGAGTGCAACTGTCAATACACACAAATCATTGTTCTCACCATCCAGGGACAGCCAATCGTGTTGAGAAGATGGGAGGGCTGGAAGGTCGCGTGCCTTGTATTCAAACACCACCGAGGAAGAGATGACCTCACCACCCATAGCTACCTGCAGCATCACTAGTCCTGTGTCATGGGCTAGAAATAGAAATATCAGAAAAGTGTTGGAGTGTGTCTGTACTGGCTTAATCTCTTAGTGAAGCTAAATGTCAAAGACTAACTTAAGGAAATTATGGTAGTCACCTATAATTACATTATATTACGTTTTGTTCATTGCAAGACAGTATTTGCCTTGCACTTTGGTCCAATCAGACTGATCACACAGTCCCATAGGAGTCAAGTATCATTTACTATGTCCTAAAAAAACACGGTGTTCATTTGAATCATCTTTTCTTCTCATATTAAAAGGAATGTATCTCCGGATAAGTGGCCCTGTTAGGCTCTTTCGTTGTTTAAAAGCCGGATAATATAGGCGGTGAAGGTTAGAGTAAGGTTTGAATTTATAATAAAGAAAAGTGTGAGTTGTGTGAGAGACTGCGTACACAGGTGTGTTACCTGGACAGTAGCAGCGCAGCACCCCAGGCTGAATGAGGGCAGCAGGGACACTGATGTGGTCGAAAAGACAGCTGTACTCACTGCTTGACTCCAACCATGGACCTGTTATCAGCACCTTCACTCCACCCTGCAGCAGATAAGTAAAGGTCTCAGTCTAGTATCACACAATGTAGGTTTTCTGCCTACAGGAAATTGCTACTGAGTACAAGTTTAAGCAAACAAGAGTCTAAGAGAATGAGATACTTCACTTGATGTGCTTTCATTTTTTCTAAAAATGTCTGTATGTGTGCTAGTGCGCTATCATGTATGCACAGAATGCCTTCTGAATGTGTTTCTATCAAAATCCCCTCTGTGACTAAGACAAATGTTCAAGACACAGGTGCCTAAATATTTACTTTCTTCTTCATTCTTCTTAATTTACAAAGTAGGCTACCTACTATTTTGACGATGACAGATCCATGACTGCTAGCAGCCCCTAGAGGCTGTGCTACTCCTTATATCAAAGTACAACAAATTAGCTTGAACGGTCTGAATCACACTGTCATGTGTTCCTGCCACTGTAGCTAAAAATATTACAGTGCATAAAGATACCATCGCCAGCAAATTAAGGAGGCATTAAGTGCGAAAAGGATTCATTGCCCTTAAAACTGAAATGGATGAATTGCTGATGACATGCATGAAAGCTGCAGGAAAACGTTAGCCAAATGAAGTTACAAGTTTTAAGACCACCCGAGAGGATGGTCTTAAAAAGACTTTTATGGAGGATCAAAACTGCCAAAATAATAAACAATTAAATAAATGATTCATTAAATAAATAAAAATATGCCTTTAAATGCATCAAAAGTAATATTAAAAGTGCACACATTAGGTTATTTATAAATTGCAAACTAAACTGATGTTTGCTTTGTCTTTTGCATTTATTTAACTTTGTATGAATTGCCTAATTTTAAAATGTACATATTTATACTGTCATGTCTGTAGTTTATAACAAAAATAAAAATAGAGGGATTAATATAAAAGTAATTAAATTGAACTAAAATATCAATTCATGTCACAATTTATAAAGTAATTAATGAGGCATGTAAATCAATGTTTATTTATTTATTTATTTAGGCAGTTTCAATCCTCCATAAAATTTGGCACGCCTCAGTTTTTGGAAATGATGGTGGCAAGATGCAATGTTATCATAAGTTTCATCATAATGAAATCACAGAACTGTTGTCTGGGATATTAGAAATGGTACGTGGGTAAATTAATGAGGCCACCCTGAGGAATCAGTTAAATATTGAAATTTCATCAAAATCCAATCAGCTAAGTCTGAAGTATTCTGTTTCCTTAATGACCACACAACCAAGCTGGCGGTACAAATTGTGCTCAGCATGATTTCAGCGTTTAGCATCAGTACAAGCTACCTTCAGTCATGTGCTGCAAAGACTAATTTGACTGTAGGGAACAATTATGAATAAATAATGATAATCAAGTTGGGTTAACTAACCTCTGGATAAGACCACTCTGGGGAGTAGTCTGTCACACCAAACAGCCTCCCAGAATCCTGGAGCAATCCCAGAGCTCCCTGCTCCACCTCAGAGCCCTGCAGGTGCCCTGCTCCTGTGCCCTGTTCCTCTCCTGCTGCCCCCTCCTGGGGCATCAGTACCCCATTGACAGCTGCACCCACCCCATTCCCAGACCCCTCAACTGTGATGAAATCATTGATGAGATCAGAAAACTGGCTTCCAAATGAAGCCTCAAAGCCTTCCAGACTGATGGCTGCTCCTGCTCCAGCTGTTGTAGCTGACACCCCCCCACCTTGTTGAGGAAGTGGAGAGCTGTAGAGCGCCCCCTCAATGGTTGCACCTGTAGCTATTGACTGAGGACTGGCCACCACTGAACTGCTTGTCCCTGACAAGCTTACACCATTGCAGAGAATCTCACTTTCCCCTTCTCCTCCCCCTCTGCCGCCTCTTCCGCCTTCCTCTCCTCCATTGTCATCTGTGGGCTGGAGGTAGTGTTCAGTGTCAACACTCGCATAAGCCTCATGAGGATCCCCAGTCTTGAGTAGTAACTCTCCTCCGTTCTCAGTAGGCTTGTCTAAGCCCCCAACCTCTTGATGTCCTCTGCTGCCTGACTGGTCGACAGTAGTATCCTGCGGTGTCAGGGGAAAAGAACCCACTGCTGCTCCTTTCCCATTCCTTGCACACAGGGCCTGCTGGTCTGTGCTGGCTTGGTGAAGGTGTGTATGTGAGTCTCCATTGGTGACTGGAGAGTCTGTTGGCACTGTGGGCAGGCCTATGTAAGCCTGGGCCTCGCCGGATTCCTGGGTTGCCTCAGTACCGTTGGTCTGCAGCTGCGAGGGCTGGCTTGTCTGGGGGGAGGCCTGGAGGAAGAGGCTTGGGGAAGGGTGGTGTGAAGGCTGGGTCAGGCTTGGGACACAGGCTGATGACATGACGGCACTGAAATCCATTTGCTCCAGCGTGGTGCTGGGGCTGAGGCCAGCTCCTTCTCCCACATAGCTACTCTGAGTGGACAGCGGCTGTTCAAGGGGTATAGCTTCCGTCTTGATGTTGTTGACGAGGGCTGGGCTGTAGACAAATCCATTAGAGGAACAGTGGAGTCCTCCATCATCACCGTTACACCCCTCAGTCTTCCCTCCACCTCCTCCGTATGTCTGGCCCTGCTTGGGATTGTTGAGGAAGCAATCAGGGTCAAAGGTCATGGTGGTCTCAGGAAGGCTGACTGCTCCACCAGAGTCTAAAGAGCTGGACAGAACCAACTCTCCTCCCTCCCCTAATCCTACTCCACCAGGAAACGATGCAAACCTCTGGTTTTCAGGGGCAACAGCTAAGAGAATCCCAGCGGTGGTACTCTCATGGGTAGCTGCCAGCAGGTGGGTGTGGCCGGCAGAGTAAACCGAATCCCCAGTAAGCGTGGTGACCTCAGACATGAACACAGCTGTGCTCTGTGACAAGCCAGCCCCAATGGCAAGAGCAGGACTGTCAGCCATGTCGCTGGTAATTGATAATGGGGAGCTCTGGGTGGTGTCAGGGACCTCCACCTGATTGGTGGAAGTAGAAGAAGACACCTCCATGCTGCTCTGTGGGAGTAAGGAGGGTTTGGTTATCCTGCCATTCCTCCTCTCTCCTCCACCTGCTCTGCTCCTCCCCCCTCCAGGACTGGGCTCTGTCTGGCCCTCTGACACATCACTGTTCTGGACCTCTGTGCCATCTGCTTCCTCAGCTCTCTGGCCCGCTGCTACATTGGTACCTACTGCAGTTCCCCCTCCTGCTGCTGCTCCTGACTCCTGTTTGGATGAGATGATGCGCTGCTTGACACTGGAACATTTCTGATGCAGGCTGCTTCCAGCACCTGACAGAAGAGACATCAAAACAAAGAACCAAACATTTGTCATCATATTCTGTTCTTTCATATGCTCAGGTCAAATTTTCTAGTAGCACAGCAATACCTCACATGCATTTGACAGTGTGTAATGGCACCCTCCAGTGTTCAGAATCTACACTGAAAACTGACTTCATGAATACTTTAATACAACTGCTGCTAAAGCACAAGTGTTCAAAAACTATAAATACATGCAAAATGTACAATTGCTTCTTTTGCATGATATTTAATGCCCAAAGATATTTCCAAACTTTAAACTAGGTTTATTCATTTACAGTTTCAGTATGTAGCCAGTTCATTTTCAGAGAGAATAACCAACACCAAACAGTTTAAGTGTCAGAGGCCTAATGCCAATAAAAACCCCTTTGACCACAGAGGGATCAAGTCAGTGATCAAACCAGAAGCGCTGGGAGAAGAAAAAAGCAGAGAGCTGTGTGAACAAATTAGGACATGTGGAGAAGCGAGAAGGAGAAACGAAGCCGCACTTAAGTCAACAAGCCACTTAGTTTTGGGCAGCTGTCCTTATTTGCCCCTCCAAACCAGATCAAAAGATGGGTGTGATTAGATCTGTGTGTGTATATGTGTATTAGTGTGTGTAGTGGAGTTATCTACTCCCTGATGCTCATTTATGAATAATACATGCTGGATATTTCAAGCACTCTCCTGTCTTCTTTCCCTCAATCCCTCTCTTTAGTGGTTGCAATTTGTATCTGCCTCTAGGTGGCAGCATGGCGTTGACTGTTGGAGTCATCAAAAACATAAAAAATATCTATCTATCTATATATCTATATATGTATGTGTGTGTGTGTGTGTGTGTCAAGCCACGCTGAAAATATATAGCACATATCTCTTAATACAGTGGATTTTTAAAGAACAAGATTGTTTTTAATTACAGTACACATATAATTTCACTTATTTACATGTTAATTAATATAACATAATTATTAATGTCTGAAAGCATGTTTTAGCACATCCACTTTTTTTTTTTTTTTGGGATCACTGATTTATCTTTCCAATCAGCAACTTATCAGTGAGACACTTCAGTTACATATTTGTCTTCAATGCAAGAGAGAAATTCTCATATGATCAACACTAAACCACTGCAACACCTGTTGTCTCATTTGATAAGTGATGGCACAGCTCTAGACGGGGCTCCATTCTGCTGCCAAAGATAAAAACAAGCCAGTGAACCTTTGTTTTAGATGTTCCACACTAACTGTCTACTGATTCATTTTCATGCTTGTCTGGGTTCTTCAACATCTTTGTTGGTATTACTTTAACACGACATGCAGTAGACCCAGGGTTAGACATATTCCCAAGTTTAGTAAAAGCATGAGGGCTAAAACCTGAGCGCTTGAGAGTAGGAGGAAGGTCGTGTAAGTGCTGAAGTAGAGATAACTTACACATGGGCTTGAGTTGTCCAATGAGCTCCTCCTTGCTCCACTTTGCCCACTCTTTCCTGTCGGTGTTGATGGAGCAGAGGACAGGGCCACATGGCTTCCCACTGTCGTCCACTGCCGGTACATTCAGGTAGTGCACCAGCACAATGTCTGGGTTCTAGCATACGAAAAGGACACACAAAGACAAATGCACATATGACATAAGCTCATTATTTCAGTGATATCTATTTTCCCACATATGGGGGAGAATAAAAAGATAGCAGCTATTAACATAGGGACTGATGGGAGGAGAACTGTAGAGGGAAAGTGAAAGAGAAAGTGAAGGATAGGGAGGAGGTCGGACATAGCGTGTCAGATAAGATTCTCTCACCTGCCCATAAAAGATTTATCAGCCTGAGCCCACTCATCACTCTCTCTAACCCTGCAGTGTCTACATGTGTGTTTGTGTGTGTGTGTGTGTTACATTTATATAGACAGAGGGAGAATGAGAGAAACAAAGTGAGAGAACAATTCTCACTATACTGCAGGTCACCAGCAGACCTATGGAATTTCTACCCCATGAATGATTCAACCAGTGCATTCACTTGCATGTGTGTATGTGTGTGTTAGAGAGCGAAGCTCCTCTTGATGAAAGATTCAGGAGACAGACTCAGGTGAGGGGAGGACCTGCTGAGGTGGAACACTTTCCTCTCCAAAAGAGGATAGCACAGTAGGCTGCTATACAGCACCTCACTGTGCAATGCAAAAGCACTCATAGACTGATTTATGACCATTTTCGCTGATGTATTTTGATATTTGTGCAAAGAGCAGAAAATGGCACATTAAAGATAAAGAAAGTCAAATTTCCCTTCAAAATCTGAGACTGCAAGAGTCTAACTGGTGGGGCATGCTGAAAAAATATATTGGGTAAGGGCATGTTCATTTTGCACTGATGGCTGGAATTTTCTTGTAAGTTTCATGTGACAAATGAATGAATAAATATGTATACATCTCCATATTTTAAATTTCCATAGCTAGGTTTTCAATCATAATTTTCTTTGAAATAAAGAGAGAGTGATGAAGAGAGAGGCAATGTGTATGTATGCACACATGTTTAGGATTAATCATGTAACCTCTCATCGGAAGACCAGGATGAGGTCCTGGTGACAATATATCCCAATAGAGAGAGTGAGACCTGTGTGTGGGGGAGTGTGCACACAAATGCTGCTCTTGTTGTCTCTCACATGAGCAGTAGAGTGAGTCCAACATCTCTGTTGAAAAGCAACATGCTTTCATACACAGTAGACATCTGCGCATGTGTCTGTGTGTGTGTGTGTGCATATTTGTGAGAGTATGTTGTGTGAGTTTGTAGCTCCGGGGTGTTTTCTTGGAGAGGACCACACAGAGACTAGTGGCTGAGTCCTTCATGCTCACTATAAGCATTGAGTCTCAGGGTTAGGTATCACACTGTGCTTGGGAAGTTACAGTTAACTTCTGGAGAAGAAATGTTTTTACTACTCTGCAAGGTATGGCATTGTACATGACATCCTATAGCTGTCTAGCCTATTCTAGGTATAGTCCAGCAGTCTGATTGTGCATGTAGGAAACTCCTTTTGGCCAAACAACATTAAGTTTTATTATGAGCTCAGTTTTGTGACAGTATTTCCAGCAGTCCGAGTCTGCCTCATTAATTCAGAAGAGGAGGACTTTTATTGCTGGTTTATGGTTTAGCTTAGTGTTTTGTTTTGAAAATTTAACAGGTGAAACTCTGCGTAAAACTAATGATATACTATATAATTTCTAGCAGTCTTATTTTAAGTAGAATGTTAAATAAAAACTAACACAGCTGAAATAAATGCTGTGGAATGGCCATAATGTGAGGGGAAATAGCCCAAAAATGACAAATCTATGGTGCTTTAAATGACAAGTAATAACAAATTACCACAATGCTATAAATACAGTTGAAATCATTTTGTTTTTTATGTGTATAAATGCTGTGAGATAAGGAAAGGTGGGAAAGGGCAGTGGGCTTACCTGCAGCAGCCAATAGCATCTACGATGGAAGGTGGGGATGATGGAGGAGTGGACGTAGCAGCCATACAGACACTAGAGAGAGGAGAGGAGAGGAGAGGAGAGGAGAGGAGAGGATAGGAGAGGAAAGGAGAGGAGAGGAGAGAAGAGGAAAAGAGATTACATTGGTAACGAGAAAAGAAGGGGGGATGGGGGAGCAAGACAAAAAAATGAAAAAGGAGAAGAGGAGGAGAGGACAGTGAAGGAAAGAACAGGAGAGGAGAACTTAGGTTATACCCACTTAGGTTGTATTGATTGTGGTGCTAAAACTAAATTGCAAACATGCTGTATGCGTTTTTTCCTAATGTCTTTTCTAAAATACCATAAATCTGATACTGACAATTATAGCACAAGAGATTGTGAAATTTACTGCCTCTGCAAGACTAGGCATAACCCACTTGGAATTCACAAAAAGTTACAATGTTGTCGGCTTACAGACGTTGCAAGACAGATCAGCAACAGTAAAGAGGACAAAGGAAGATGAGGAGGAGGAGGAGAGCAAAGCACAAAGTAGAAGTGCAGCCTCAGTGTGGAAAAGATGAAGAAAAGCAGGGTTTGGTATGGACTTCACCCAGGGAGGGATGCTTACATAGTGCATGTACAAAATAGTGTATACAAGTGTAAGTGTGAAAACAGAGCAAATATATGACTATGGTAGGTGATATACAGATTTGCACAGCTTCAGAATATGAGAGTTTTTGATACTGGTGCTAGTAAAACAGCTGAGTTTTTTTTTTAAACTACCAAAACAATATGATTTTGTAATACCTTAAGTTAAAGTATAATACACTGTTTTGTTACAGAACAATTATAAAAATATGATTTATGCCAGTAAATATCTTATCAGAGAAAAAGTGAACAAGATATACTGTGGATTAAGTCCAGTTTGGAGCTTGACAGTTTCTGATGATCTGTGCAGTGGAAACTTTTTAGTCAATACTCAAAATGTATTGAGGAATCAATACCCAGCCTTAATGAAGTGAGTTTTTGTGATTTTTGACAGAAGAAGGATGAAATGATGGCAGAAAAGCCTTCTATCAAGGTCAACACATGCAGTATAATCAAGAATCACACACACCCACACAAACACACCCACACATGGCACATATAAAGTGGTTGTTTTATAGACAAGATTGCACACAAACACAAATACTCAGCAATCAGGCAGTATATAATTCACACTTAAAACTTGTTCTGTTTTCTTTCTCATATACACACACGCATGTATTTTCTCGCCATTTTGCCTCTTCTCAGAAGTAGCCCGCCCTCTATCTAAAGTGTGCTTTGCCAAAGGCAGAGTGCATTTCCATATATTTCCATTCGATATGAGGAGGCTCTCCATCCAGGGTTATGTTTTTCTCTCATGCTTCCTGCCGCTCCCCATCCTCCTTCTCCTCTCCCTCTGCTCATCTCGATGCTTTGCTCGTTCCCTCATTCCCGTGCTCTACACATTGCTTACTTGCTTGCTTGAGGGGTCATGGGAAATGGTGACACAAACAATTACTGACCAAGTACCAGGAAGAGAAGCACTTGCCTTATGTATGTGTTTGAGTATGTGCATCCATGAACATTTGCAGAGAAATGCATGTGAAATGCAATGTGAGTGTGGGGCTGTAAGTTGCAAATGGGAATACTTGATCTCAATTATTCCTTTTACGTCTGTGTCTCCAGCTCTCCTTTAATGCAAAACTACTGAGCCCTCCGTAAGCATCCATGTGCCTCCTCACAAGCTCTCCTTTGCTCCCCTTTCCAAATCATTCTTTCTGTTTCTGACACATGCATGCTCACTCCTCTCACCTCTTGGTATATACCTGCTGAATAATCAATTTTTGAGCTAGCTGATGTGACTCAAACACACACACACGCACAGACGCTGCCTTGAGACTGGATCGATACCCCTCTCTGTTCTGCTGAAGGAGGCATTGACATCATTCCTGGCCTCAGGCCAAACACACTCTTACCCTTCAGAGAGAGAGAGAGAGAGAGAGACAGAGAGAGACAGAGAAAGGGAGGGAGACAGGGACGGGAGCAGGAAGGGAGAGAAAGAAAGATTGGCACCACTTGCTCCCAGGTCACAAATTGGCCTGTAGCTTCGGCATGTGTGTTTGTGCGGTCATTTGTGTTACACGTATGTGGCTCCTCGGAGTGAAGGAGAGTGAGTTATAAGACAAGATTGGCAGTGAAACTATACTCAGCGGCAAACAAGATCATCGACTTGTTTTTCCACTGCAGCCTCTCACCTCTACTCCCTGGACTTTCAGCTTCATGTGATCCTCTCTGGTGGTCTTGCCATCTTTCCTTTTCTTCCAGCAGTAGCCATCCTTCCTGTACTTCACCTTTTTACGGTTGTAGAGTATCATAGAGCCATTCTGAGGTCTGACAGGATACAGGATAAAGATGTAGTCAGACATTAGGCTGATCATTCAGAATAAATGTGTTAAAATGTCTTTGAACCTAGCAGCAATATAACTCCTGAGAAACTGAACAGAAATGATTTTTATACTGCATTTCAAAACTTCCAGTAGTATAAAAAAATCTCCTGCATTGCTCAACTCAAACAAGCAAAAACATGTTCTTGGTTTACACAGTGACGTCAGTGTTACTCTCCCACAGTCAAGCGAGCTGGTCTCATGTGCCCCCTCCCCTCTCATACAGAGACTCGGGCTCCTACATGTTAATATTTTAGTAGGGTGATTTATTGGCACGGCAGGAACATTGGCCTCTAAGCTCCCATTCTATATACACCTATCAGGATGCTCACACACAAACACACAGGCGCACATCAGGAGCCATACATGTACATGTACACTTGAGACAGAGATGCTATAGTGATATCAGAGGTGGCAGGACCTCCCGCCGTGTGTTCTTTGGGCTCAATGTCAAACCTGCTACTCAGCAATCAATCACTACACTTCAAAACATTAAGGACAGGTGTGTGTGTGTAGTTCTGCGTGTGTGTAGGAGGATGAAAAATGCTTTCTCTGCCTTATCTCGCGACACCAGAAAGAGAACAGACAAGTTAACAATCAATAAACTAACATATACTCACAAATGCTCTATGTCTTTCTCACACAGTCATGTACACACATGCACACACAAACACATGTTCATACACCTCCTCTTACTGTCCCCCTCGTCTTCATCAACCTCTAGTCTTTATCCCTCTTATCATACCATCTCTTCATTTTCTCTTTACAGCTTCTTGGGTCCCTCCATTCTCCTCTGCACTTTTCTGATCTTCTCATCTCGTCTGTTCCTTCTGCTGCTATCTTAACCTGTGTTTCTCCTTTCCTTTCCTTTCCTTTCCTTTCCTTTCCTTTCCTTTCCTTTCTTCCTCACATATATGGACTTAGATGATTGCAATTTACTCAGAACACTGTGAGTAGTGAAATTGAATTTACTTTGAGCTGATTTTCTTTGACACCTTAAATCTGTTCTGTTTTGGGGTGAGCCTGCCAGTTTCTTAGTGGAGTGGAGACCCCCACCCTCCCATCAAAGCCGAGTTTAGTCTCTGTCTCGAGCAGTGTGAGTCATCTTAGAGCTGCTGATTCTAATTATGTTATGGAGAAGATGGATGAGATCAGATGTGTGCTTGTGTGTGTGCATGTGTGTGGGCGGCACATACGCGTATGTTCATATGTGTGTGCGTGGCGACAGGGGTGCATGGACCGTGCCCGTGCTGCTCACAAACCCTCTGATTCAAGCAGACATAAATGCTATTGATTGTAACTAGGCTGTGATGTGTGGGATATAAAAAGCTTTTCCACCGTTCCACAGTGTAGCAGAGCAAAAACAGTGAAGGCGAGGGAAGGAAAGTGGGGAAAAAAAAAAAAAAAGACGCCACGATAAAGAGACAGAGTGGGTGAATACGGTAAGGGAGGAGAGAAGGAGGAGTAAAGTGCGAGGAGAGAGAGAAAGACGAGGCAACAGTCATTACATTGAACGAATGAGGTATTTCAGTCAGGGGAGAAATGAAGGTCATTGATTGTTATCTTAATATTGCCCCCCGCTAGTGTGTAAACACATGCACACTTATGGATACAAACACGCACACATGCACGCACCGCACGTAAATGTCACTGGCTCCGTTAGCTGATCTTTCCATCTGATGGGATTAGGTGTAATCTGTTCTAATCGTGCCTCATGTCATGTGTAAATGGGATTATATCTAACTGCTGCTCAATAATACCAATATGACTGCTGCTGCTGCTGCTGCTGGGAGACTGAGGCTATACGGCAGCACAACCAATCAATGAGAAATCCATCCACAACATAAACTGTGCTGCTGGCCTCCGGCTGCTCCTGAGAAGAGTCCTTTAGCTGGC
Organism: Paratilapia polleni; assembly: GCA_015106735.1. Taxonomy (NCBI): domain Eukaryota; kingdom Metazoa; phylum Chordata; class Actinopteri; order Cichliformes; family Cichlidae; genus Paratilapia; species Paratilapia polleni. The sequence goes on along the minus strand of VUQI01038845.1, from coordinate 10,628 downwards.
ACAATAGGAGAGCAGAGGCATATCCTGGGGCTTTCAGCGGTGTCAGTAATCAGAAATGGGGCCATGGGGTGACCATTTCACTTCCTTAACTTTACTTTTTCTTTCTTCTTTTCTTTCTTCTTTTCTGTCTCTGTCATTTTTCCATTCTCTTTCAGTGCTACACTTACATCTGTATTAACTAGAGTAAATGTCAATAAGGTGATTTATCAATAATTCACACTGCCCTTTCCTTCAGTCTTTTATTTTCTCTTCCCCTCCTTCCTACCTACTTTCCTAGCTATAACCTCTCCCCATTCTAGGAAAAGAGCTGCTTATGGCTCATTCGGATCGATGAATATTCAGTTCTGGCATGTGAATCCCTGTTCACACCCCATCTTATATACACAAACCCCCCCTCACCCTCCTACGTCTGAATTATACATCACTTATCCTAATACATTTACATTCATTAATACTCCATTTCCAGCTGACTAGGTGCTTTACAGTCCAAGCATGTTCTAGAGCATTCTCTACATGTAGAGTAGGCCGTTAGAAGGACCCTTTGGAGACAGTCGACGTACATCACTGATGTTTTAATCAAACAGAGGCACTCAGTCATTGAGATTAAACCAATGTGAGTCACTAACTGATTGAGCGATACTGTGTTTGTACGTGTGTGGAAATCATTGTCTGTTCTCTCCCCTCACCTGGTTTTCGGCGACGTCGTCAGCCACTCATCGTGTTTCTCAAAAGTGATGAGATATGCAGCAATTTCCTAGAGAGACACAGACAAGGCAGAAAGGTTATATTGGCGTGTGTGTATGAGTCTGTGTGTGTGTCACAGAGAGATAAAACATAACAGGTATTTCCAGATGACCTGCTGATGCCCACAGAGAGTGTGTCACTATCTTGATTGCCACGGTGAGGTCTGGGCGTCTGATTGGTCACAGCGCAGCCAGTCAGAAGACAGATATAGAGGACAGACCCTCAGGGCCAACAACCAATCACGCTCACCGACACACCGATGTTTCCCTCCACTGGGGAGGAAAAGCTATCTCCTAAATACACACACACATGCTACATAAACACACACATGCACACACGCACGGGGGAGGGTGTGTGTGTGCAGACCTATACACTAGCTGAGAGAGTGCACTGATAGGAAAAGTTTTCTTGTACTTGGCAGTTTCACAGTTTCCCGGCAGATAAAGCGCGCTCCTAACTCGATTCTTAATTCCTCCGGCTCTCTTTTCATCTCCTCAGCTCTCCTCTCCACACAACTCCTATTCTTCTTCCACACTCAAATGAATCCAATAAGGAAAAAGAAAGTTCAAATCATACAGGTGCATTCTACCAAGAGTAAGGAAAAACAAAGCGCCCGTATACACACACACACACACACACACATAGAAACACAGAGATCCAGCCAAAAGAAACTATTGTTTATACCTCCTGCTTTTTAGTCGCTCACGCAACATCGCCTTTTCCCTTTTCTCAGTGAACTCTCTAACCCCTGACGTCCTCCTTGAAACATCATTCTTTCTCTATCTTTCCCTGACTCCCATCTCACCCACTTGTTGTGAAAGACTGTGAAATGTAAATTGTCCTCTTAAGGCAATCAGTGTTTGAAATGTGGCACAAAGCAATAGTGAAGAAGACATCAACACTCCAGCACTCCTTCATCTGCCCCCTCAGATCAACAGTCTCCTCTGCAGACCTCCTCTGTCTCTTTCTCTGTGTGTCTGTGTGTGTGTGTGTGTTTAGGTATTTGTCCCAGTTTGGCATGAGAGCACTTCAGCTCCACACCGATCAGACGAGATGGAGGGACAAAGAGTCAAGATGGGGGAAAGGCAGGGAGAGAGCAGCTGGAGGGTGCTTGCACTTAAATGGATTGTTTTTATTTTTTTATGTACCCTCCATTCGTTCCTCTCATTCCAACCCCCCACTGCCTCATCCTGCATTTATGTGTGTTTATGTGTGTGTGTGTGTGTAGGATAAGCTGTTATCACACCCTTAATAATTATCACTCTCAAGCTGGCCACTATTAATGTCTGTCTGTCTGTCTCACGCACATAAAACTGCTCCAAGTCATGGTTAGGTTGGATGCACACAGGCACATTTTCAGCCAAAGCTCGGTACAAACAACACACACACACACACAATGAGTGCCTCATTCATTTATGCATCTATTCATTAGCTGTGACAGGCAGCCACCTCTCCTCCTCCCAAACCACTCCGCAGCAAGTCAATATCCTATACGGCCTCCACAGCTCCGGCCAGGCACTCGTGCTCCCCTAGTGACTGTCAGCCAGTGGGAGGCGGGAGGAGAAGAAGAGAGGAGAGGAGGGGCTGGGAGAGACAGAAGGATGGGAGGATTAAGAAGGAGGGAGAGAGACTTGCAATTAAAGGCCTGCCCCATAAGAGCCATTAAAAGAGCTAGAAACAGAAGAGTCAGCTGAAACGGCCGCCTGACACACACTCTAAAACACACCCACACACACATATACTTTCACACTGCACACACACACTGCCGCTCACTCCCTCAACAGCACACACACTCACCCATGTGAAGAGTGACAGAAGTGAGATGCTGAAGGTCGAACCTCAGGAAGTCGCTGTTATTGTCCCAGTGGAAAGCAGTGATGGAGTGCTTTGAGCATGCCTGGTGATGGTGACACACTGACCCTTTAGGAATACTCTGTGTGCATGTGTGTGTGTGTGTGTGTGTGTGTGTGTGTGTGTGTGTGTGTGTGCATGTTAGCTCTGCCAGACACATGGACAGGGACAAGTATCTTCCTCAAGGGATCTACTCTAGAAACCCAGACATTCTGCATGTCTGTATGAGTCTACGTAATAATACATCACGACAGGCCTGCCTGAATGCACACACACACACACACACACACACTATTCCCAACACACACCTATTCCTGTCTGTCTGTGTGTGAGAGAAACTGAGAAAGAGACAGAGTTACTTAAGAAGTATCTAACAAAGCAG
>VUQI01038841.1:0-12519 GCA_015106735.1 Paratilapia polleni | reverse complement strand
AACTCTGTCTCTCTCCTATAGGTGTGCCTTTTTGTCCTGTCTCCCTCTGCTCTCTTCTGTTTCCCCTCATCCCCAACCGGTCGCGGCAGATGGCTGCCCCTCCCTGAGCCTGGTTCTGCCGGAGGTTTCTTCCTGTTAAAAGGGAGTTTTTCCTTCCCACTGTTGCCAAGTGCTTGCTCATAGGGGGTCGTCTGATTGTTGGGGTTTCCTGTCTTTTCTGTCTAATATTGTAGGGTCTTTACCCTAAAATATAAAGCGCCTTGAGGCGACTGTTGTTGTGATTTGGCGCTGTACAAATAAAATTGAATTGAATTGAATTGAGTGTATGGTTCTTCCACATGCTACTGAGGCCCCTGTTTGTTAAATGAATAAATTGTTGAATTGCCAATATGTCTTGTTTCTTCAGACTTCAATCATCCAATCCAATAAACGACACCAAACAAGAGTCAATAGCAGAATAAGCTGTTTGGCATTGGCAGAGAAGATTTGGCAAGTTCTTCACAGGAAGCTCAGTGGCAGCTGTAAGATGTTCAGAATTCAAATGTCTCAGTTTTATGGACTGAGACATTTGAATTCTGAAAGAAAATAATATTGCTCTGTATTTATTTTTCATCTTACATTTGTGCCTGCATACAGGCACAAGCATGCTCATACTCATTAGATACTAAAGAAAAAAGACTGAATAGGACAAAGGGGACTGATCAGCTGTTTGTTATTAGTAACAGAATTTATTCAGTTCTAATTGTTATATCATGTGTTAGATGAAAATAACCACACAAATGTGAATTTACTTCACATGTGTAACTTGCAAAAATGTATATTTGTAGAAATCATGGCTTGGAGAGGATGAAATACCTGTGTTTGGGGATGGCAAGAACATCGTTCCCACGATTCACATCCATGACCTGGCAAGGTTGGACAAACACTGTTAAATGTGTTTATTCTAAATGGCTGAAAACCTGAAACATGCACTGACTTGAAGTAATCAAAACTACAGCATCTGAACTTGCTTTTGCTAGACAAAGCTCCAGCAGCACAACTGAATGTAAAAACCATGTTTACTCTCACAGAACATGAGTGTGATACTATTTAGTAAACTGTGAATTTGTTTCTGTGTTCCAGCGTGGTTTACAACGTGATTGAACATCAGCCCAGGCCTTATTATTTACTCGCAGTGGACAATTCTAAGAATACCATGGAAGAAATTGTGAAGGTTTGTCTAGCAAGCCATCAGGAAGCCTTGCTAAAACCATAGTATAAAAGATGGACTTAGCTTCTGAAAAGTGAAGCCAAGAAGTGCCTTAATCCTGCATTCTTTTTGATGTCCATCAGGGGCTGATACCTGTGATTGCAAAAAGACTTCCATTCCCTATAGAAGTTCTTGGGGAAATGGCTCTTGGACTTGACCTCTGTAAATACTTTCCTGATGAATTCATGGGCCCAGTCACTCATTTCAGGTCATATTGAATAAAACATGAAGTCCATTTTGTAAATTTTGCTCATTTTAAGTGTCAGAAAGGAGGAAAATCCAGGGTGTGCTCATTGGCTAATGACGTATGATTGAAAAGTCTTTAGCCAATGAGCATGTGGCTTCAGGGTCAGATCCACCCTTGCTTGTCGCATCAGGTTTCAAAACACCAAGACTCAGCCAAGACCAAAACTCAGGTCAAGGCTTCAAAAGGCTCTTCATAAACCACTGGGTGACATCATGTTGGCTATGTCCATCTTTTGTACTGTCTATGACAAAAAATTAGTAAAAGACCCTGCTGATCAGGGTCAAAAATAAATGCAGTAAACCTGTTACAAATACACAGTGACATCCTCAGACTGCTACTGTGCTGTACAAACTGTTCAAATTTAGACAAGTTACTGTTAAGTTTGGAACAGTTGGGTTTTAATAAATTTGTGACACTAACCTGTATTAATATGAATGCTTGATATTTTATTTTACATCAGATGATGAAAGAAAGATTATGTTGATTCTCCTCCAGAAAATCGCCTCTGTACTTGGACCAGGGAAGATCCAGAAAAGGCCATTTGAGGATGCCTTCCTCGCAGAGGACTTCAGTGTATGCTGTACCTCGTTATATTATACTTGTCACTTTTGTGTGTGTGTGATGTGTGGGCTATCAGTCAATTATTCACAGTCCTTCCTTATTTCTTTAAAAAAAAAAAACTGAAAGTGAAAAACTTTTTCCCAGATCAATATGATTATTATATATTGAGATTCATTTGTTTGCTTTGTTTATAAGAGCTGCAAAATTCATTTCAAACCCATGTCTGTGTGTCAAGAACGGACTTTTGGGGGGAGGGGGGTGTCAGAGTGGTAAGTAAGAGTAAACATACTGATCCTCCAGTGAGGGTGGGAGAGGTAGATTAAAAAAGCTCTGTTGACACTTTTTTCATTGCAACAGGTAATGGAAATTGATTCTATACTGGTCAACCTTCGTATGGAGGCTGCTTATATCAAGAAACTTTTCTCTTTCACCTGGTTGTGCCAGTTTGGTCTGGTGGAAAACATAGAGCTGGTAGTGGATGAGTTCCGGCAGACCCGGGGACTACTGGTATGCAATAAAGCAGACATCAGGAACATGTACATACAATGACATTCTCATTAAGTTTTACTAGATAATCTATGTTATTCCAGCCCATCCGTCTGTGTGTACTGGGTCCTCCTGCAGTGGGGAAGAGCACAGTGTCCAAAAAGATATGTGAATACTACCAACTCCATCACATTACAGTGAAAGGCACCATCTCTGAGACCATTGGCCAACTGGTGAGCATTCACATTCTCTAGATCAATTGGAAATGAGTGCAGCTGTAGGTAATTTAAACTGTGTTCCCTTTAGGAACATACTGTGAGGAATCCTGTTCCAGACGAAGAGAACTCCACAAATGAGGCCCAGGAGCAGCTTGGCATGATGAAGGAGAGTATGGAACAGAACCGAGGTACGGACCACTCACTAAATGTTAGCAGTTTCCAGGAGTAGAATTTGTCCAGTCAAATGATTAACTTGGGATAATGAGGTCTGGATGTTTTGTCACATGACTACCGACTAAAGCAGCATGTTTATTTAACGAAAAACATCGTTCACAGTGGGCATTTGGAAATAATATAACACCATGAAGCAGTGGTGATTATGAGTGTGATTTTGATTTAGCCAGATTCTAGTCTTAATTGTTAAGAACCAGAAGTTTTTGTTAAGGTTTTTTTTAAACGTGTGATATTTGTGACTAATGCAGCGACTGAAGCTGTCGCTGTTGCCACGAAGACGGTTAACACACATACAGAAGCTGCCGAGGTAAACAGACACAAGAAGAAAAATGGCAATCAAAAAAGCTTATACGCAAGGACATTTAGCACATGCTACATATGTAGATAGCACCGCATAATAGTATGGTAAGTACCAGCTCTGCAGCCTGAGCTGACACTCAGTGTCACTGCAGTTTGCTTTTATTTACCTCAGCTGCAGAAAGTAACAGAGCTTTATTTGAAGCAGGCTTGTATAATGTGCAGCCTTTTATTTCTAATTTCTTCTCACTGTTAATTAACATATTTTCCTAACATTATTTCCCTGTAAGGTGACAATAGATGCACATTGTTAACACAAACTCATCACTTTCTGTATCCGTTTCAAATCAAAACACCCTTAGTGTTTCAGTGCTCAGATTTATCTGTTGGGATGTCCATGGGTCATTGCTGAGCAGTTGTTGGGGTGTTGCATAGTGGACTGGGCCAGTTGTTCTGTTTGTGCTCCTCTCTGACTCTCGAAGACTAGAATGTATTCCGGCTAGTGGAGAAAGACTTTGTGTGTTGTCTCCCACCTTTGAATGCTTATACTTATTTTTTAGGTGTCTGCTCAGCTTTAATGAGCGTGTACATATTAAGCTGTCACACAGTGTACGTGGGGGATTGGGGATTAGGCACGCTTTTGCACATTCTTCAGAATAAATTGTTTGTTAGGTACAGCTCAGGCAATGACACCCATCGTTAATTACATATTATATTTATATTTATATTTAGCTGTATTATGGGAAATGTATGATTTACTTCAGCTGTATTTCGCAGGTCTCTTGAAGAATGCTCCTTTAAGGTGATTTTACCACACCATCATTTGTCGTGCAGGTCTTGATGAGGAACTACTGTTGAAGGTGATGAAGGACAAACTGATGACTAACCCGTGCAGAAACCAGGGTTATGTTTTGGAGGACTTTCCCCAGACGTATGAACAAGCTAAAGAGCTCTTTGGTGGTGAGACTCAGACAGGAAGCTCGTACTGCAAACGTGTCAGAGCCACACCCATTCAGTCAGTTGAGCATGGATGTGTAAAACACATAAATGCACACGTGCATGTCTTCTTTCTTCTTCAGCTGAAGAAGATGATGTAACATCCCAGAATTCTTCGAGCAAGATTATCCCAGGTCTCTGCAGTGTGCTGTCAATAAAATCCTTTTATTTAAGATAGAAAAGAGCCAGATGCAACTTGTTTTAACAATGACAGCAGTAAGAGATTTACAGATAGTGAGGCCTGAGTGCCCCATTTTGTAGCATTAGTAACAGTTCTCTTGTGTGGCCACAGAGTTTGTGTTGTTCCTGGATGCGTCAGAGGCTTTCCTGGTGGATCGAGTGCTCAACCTGCCCGAGAGTCTTGTGCAGGAGCACAACTATGAGCCGGATAACTTCTTGAGGCGGCTGGCCAGTTACAAAGACAAAAAGATGGAGGATGAAACGGTCATCAGCTACTTTTATGAGCGGGACATCATCTCTCTGCACTTAGGTAACCCATGAAGTCTGACTGCATCCTAAGTGGGGGTGAAATGCTTCTTTCTTAGTGTTGTGAAATGTTGCTGTGCTGCTTGTCATCCTCTCCAGAGATCACCAGCAATGATGAAGCCAACTCCTTGCCTCTAATGCAGAAGGTCTTTGACATGGTGGGCCAGCCCAGGAACTACGGTCCTAGCAGCCAGGAGGTGAAGAAGGAGGAGAGGAGGAAGGCTGAGGAGAGACTGAGGAGAGAGGCCCAGGAAAGAGCAGAGAAGGAGCTGATGGAGGCAGAAGAGGCCAGAGACAGGGCTGCGTGTTGGGATGAGTGGGTAGGTGGAGGAAAGAACCGAGGCTTTGCCTGGTGCTTTATAAACAAATATCACAAATAACACATTTCCTTAAGCAATGACCAGAGGGGTTCACTGTGAGGAAAGATTAATGGGTTAATAACCAATGTTAAGCATGAAATCTCAGTTTTCAGTGTCATAAAGGTGGCTCTTCACTTTACATGGCTAGATCACTTTACTAACTTATGCTGACCATATAACCAGCTCTGGATGAGGTGGGCAAGAAGCATGGTGTAATAAACTGGAATTATTCTCTATGTGTTTCTGTGTATTAGACTAAAAAATTAGAGGAGGCGAGGCAGCAGGAGGAGGAGGAGTTGGAGGCCCAGTCAGGCCCTATGAGGGAATACCTGATGGAACACATCATGCCCACGCTAAGCCAGGGTCTGATTGAATGCTGCACAGCTCAGCCACAGGACCCCGTGGACTTCCTGGTATTTCACTCTCCACAAATTATTACCTAGTTGGTAGGGTCTGCCTCCACAGATTTTAATCCTGATGATGTGTTTTGGTTTGTCTTTCAGGCGGAGTACTTACTAAAGAACAACCCGTTTTGATTCTAGTAGAAATTATTACTTGTGGATACACAGACATCTACAAAAATAAAAACAATTAAGAAAATGTCTCTATTAGTGCTCTTTGGGATATGAAGCCGATTACAAGCAGCTTTTCTGGTGAAGGAAAATTTCCTTTGAGTCTTTGAGACTTGTCACAGCATTTCAGTCGTCACATGCCAAGTGTCCCTCAGTTCATGCTGGGATTTTGATTAGGTCTGATTTCTAAGTGGCCCATTCTCCTGCCCCTGTTGCATTCACATACTGCTTTGTTTAGGCTCTGATGTGCTGGCCATTACTTAAAAGCAACCCAAAAAGCAGATGAAAGTGTGCACAAAACCAAAAGCTAATTAGGAAGTTAATTTGCTTAATGAACTTGGTAAACTCCAAAGCAGACACGCTCGGGTCATAATTGCTTTGATTTGGCTTCAGATTTCCAGGAAGGATAAATGTTACAAATGGCAGCTAATTTGTTGGTCTCTCATGTTGCCACTCGTGACTCCAAAGTGTACATAATTGGTTGCGACAAAACACCAAATTATTTCATTGTACATACTTAATCACCACATGGGGAAATTAGTGGAGTTTATTTGGGAAACATTGTGATGCAAGCTGCTGCAAGACTGTTGGACCGCAGCATCTATGAGCCCCAGGTACAAACACAACATGGAGAGCTTCCTGAAAGTCAAACAGACATTCTGACATTAAATATGCTTAAACAATATTCTCACTCTCGTGGTATTCTGTCTTACTGACCAAGATCTTGTAATGCCATTTGATTCTAAAGGAATGTGCAATAGGTGGCCAGAAATACACTTTTCCTGCCGAGAAGTTCCACAGCATACAGTGCTTAACAAATGAATTAGACCACCTGTCATAAAAATGAGAAAGACCATCCAGCATCATGAAGTGCTTTAATGCAGACTCTTTCCTTTTCAGTGAGTTCTTGACGTTTTACCATTTTGAACAGGAGTATACAATAATAATGTGCTTTACTGTTTTTTTCTGCTCTTTTGTGAAACAGTAAATTTGAAAATTCATGGATAACAACAGTAATTATATTTAAGCATTAAAAATATCATTTGGATTAAAGAGCTCGTGCACACTGGTGGATTAACCATTACAGAAACATAAAAACTGGTTTAGGGCAGCTGTGGCATAGACCTTACACTAGGTGGTGGTATAATAAATTTGTTAAGCACTGCACACGTAACCGCTGCTGTACCAGTCAGGCAGAGCACTTTCTAAAACTTTGGTCCAAAATGAGTTTTCTTTTTCTCTTCAGATGTAGCTGCATGCAGTTTAATTGTTAACTGCTGTTTAAATAAAGTTTAACTATAACAGTGTAACTAAGTGTTTTTCTTATTTACTTTATTTTTACATGCTGATTTTTATGATGCAGTGAAATAAACTGGGAATCTGGAACACTCTCCACTAGATAGTGACAATAAAATCCTAATTGCTGTCATTCATTTCTGTGCAAAAATGATCCAATCATTTATGTACACTTGAAGCACCACACAGAAAATATATGCACAACAAATCATTTCTAACTTGTCAAATAGTGTTTTATTGTTAACCCCTCTGTTTGGAGAGGTCTCAGTATAAGGGTAGGCCTGAAAAAAGGTTCTCAGTGGAGCCTTTGGGAGTACAGTGACCTCTGTCCACTGATGGCGCTGGGTGCAATGGCTCTACGATGGGAGGCAAGGACACTTCCAAATCTCTGCTGCATCTTTGGACTCTTTATTGTGTAGAAAACGTAGAAAACCCAAAGCATGTGTTATGGCCTTGGTCAGCACCTGTTCCCCCTTGTGCTCAGTCTTCTCTAGTGCGCCTTTGCAGAATAGATGGTGTGGTCTCTGATCCACAATTGGCCTTGAGACCAAGGTGCTGTTCAATCTGTTTCCAGGCTGCTACATTCCCAGTCTAGTTGTCTTAAAAGTTTTAAGCAACAATATTACTCTCTGAGTTGAAGACCATTTAAAATAGGTTTGTTTAACTACCTTGGGATTGTATAGTTGCATGTTTTCTTTTTTGTTGCTGTTTTTTCCCCACCACAGTTTGTTGTAAAAATAGCTCCCTATTGGAATTTTGCTTTTTTCCACCCATTGATTTAGCACTACCCAGGGGCTCTTTCTCCTTTACAGCTTGCTTATTTTGTCCACCTTTTAAAAATCCCTAAGCATTAAAAACTTTGCTAAACCATATCCATCCTGTTTTTTAGAGTTGTGGGTCATAGATGACCTTTGACAGCTTCAGTCAGAGTTGTTGGTTTGATTTTTTTTTTTTACAGAGCCAACACACCTGTCTGCTGGCTGTTTTACTAGCAGTGTTTTACCACTAGGTGTCAGTGTTGGATCATCTTTTAGCTGTCAGGAGTACGCAACTCACTGGAAAGGTGATGATGATTTTATATATATATATATATATATATATATATATATATATATATATATACATAAACAAACAATTTAGGATGTGTAGCAGCAACCAATCAGTGCTGAACAGTGGCCTGCTGAAAAGTCAGACGAAAGCAGGGCAGCATGAATGCTCTCTGCTCTTTGTCTCTTCCAGTATAATGAGTATCAGTGCTTACAGTGACGACACATGCTTATGTTTATCGAAATATTATTTCACAAAAATGTACATTTAAGTGCGTCCTATATGTGGCTTTACGAAACACTGACTATTTCACACAAAGTGCAAAAGCTTCACTGACTGAAGCGCTTTATGGCATCAGATGGTGAGAGAGAAGCAGCACATATTAGAACACAAAAATGGTTTTCTTTACAACAGCTTCAAGTGCCTTATTCTTCCTTTAAGAACCTCTGAGCACAGCATTAAAGATCAACTTTATGTTTCTTCGGGCTACATTCCCACTCTGCCAGCTGTCCACCTAAAGTCATATATGTTATTACTCTGTAGACACAGTTGAATGGATAGAGCATAGAGAAAGGGGCACACGTGAAGCCCAATTCACTAGCAGTAAATACACCCCACCCATTCTCATTCCATCCATCCATCCATCCATCCATCCATCTTCTGCTTATCTGAGGTTGGGTCCCGGTAGCAGCAGGCTACAATGGGTATTGCAGACACCCTTTCCAGTTCTTCCTGGGGGATCCCGAGATGTTCCTAGGTCAGATGAGATATATAATCTCTCCAGTGGGGGTCTACCCCAGTATCTTCTCCCAGTTGGGCATGCCCAGGAAACCTCCAAAGGGAGGTGTTCAGGAGACATCCTAACCAGATGACTGAACCACATCACCTGGCTCCTTTTGATGTGGAGGAGCAGCAGCAGCTCTATTCGAGCTCCCTCCAGATATTCAAGCTCCTCACCCTGTCTCTAAGGCTGAGCCCAGCCACATTACAGAGGAAACACATTCTGGCTGCTTGTATGTGCGACCTTACTCTTTTGGTCATTACTCATTAATGAGATGCTGGTCTTTACTGACAACTATGATGACCGTTCTCATTACAGTGGCATAAAAGAAAAAAGGTGTTGTTAAAGTTGCTGACATATCATACTTATCCACAAGGTGTCCTTTGGCAGTCACAGACAGGTCATTCTTAAACATGCAGGGTTACCCCTGTCAGGAGGTGTGTTTTAGCCCAAACAGTGATCTTTTTTCCTATCCTAACCAGTAGTTATTAGTGCCTAAACCTACCCAGGAAGTGAAGACCAAAACACACGTGACAGAAAAGGAAGACAAAGTACAGAACACAAAACTCCAAACGGGATGCAAACCACAGTCACCTGGCTGATCTCTCAGCTGTCAGTAATGCAGGGGAGTTTAGGGCAACAGATGCTTCCTGAATGCCTCACAGGTGAGATAGTTCCAGCATGTTGAACCAGGGCAGACCTACAGAGATTACATCTCTCGGCTGGCTTGAGAATGCCTCAGTGTCCCCCCAGAAGAGCTGGAGGAGGTGGCAGGGGAGAGGGAGGTCTGTGTGGCTCTGCATAGAATTCTTGCCCCGTGACTGCACCTGGATAAGCATCAGAAGATAGAGGCTTGGATGTGGTGATTCAGTGTTTTTGGAGCTTGGCTCATCCTGGAGTAAAACACTAGTGTCAGTTTGACCATTTTTTTCTTTCTTTGTTCTTTTTTTATTTACCACTTTCCCAGCTTTGTGGAAGTACTATGCTAAGTTGTACCTTTTTTTTTCTTTATTGTCTTTAAATACTCAGAAAAGAATCAGACTTCCCACATATGAAGAGGCCCATGGGGCCTTTGTAATGCAAAATTCATCATCTGCTCATGTTCATATGGACATCCATGTACAGTGTAGACTGGAAATATGGGCCCAATGTTAGAATGAACAAGACTGTGCAAGACACAACTTAGATATACTTACGACATGCAGCATATTCAATGGGCTGCCTTTGCCATATTACTAATAACTTCAGTAGAATATTGGATTGTATGGTTTTATTTCTCAGTGAACTGACATGAAGACAATATGATGGCACCGAGAACCTTTATCACAGGGCTTTACTTGATATATGTCCATCCATCATAACTAATACAATCCTTCAGCTGCAGTAAGCCATGAGTGTGTGGCAGCATCTGAACTGAATCCACTCTCACTGATGCTGGTCACTGTTCCCTAACACCCCTTAATCCATGGAGGGATCTTACATGCGCGCGCACACACACACACACACAAGCTCATACATACAGAACTGACATGGCTGATGGACAAACACACACACCAACACATACATAAACTGCTGACTTCTAGTCAGACAGACAAAGACTCACTTTTTAGAGACAGAGAGAATGACACATGCATCAAACTGATGGGTTAAGTCTTCAGGGGAACCCCCACAAGCTCCACAAGCAAATGCCGAGCGACACACACACACATACATACACACCTCTCCAAAAGCGCTGCTGCCAGCCTCGTTCTGAGCACTCGGAGAAGGAAAATGTGTTTTGTTGCTTAGGAACAGTTTGCCTTGTGTCTCAGCAGGGGGTCTCCTTCTGAATATCATTATGTCCCCCTCGACTGGGGAGGACCACACATTTTTCTTTTCTGCCAATATTTATCTTCAGCTCTACTTGCTCTCCGGAGGCCCACAAAAACTGTTCTCATTGATTAAAGGCGGTGGAAAGCAGATTCCGCCGCCACACATCTCACCTCTTTTAATGTAAATTTATCAAAAACAGCTCCTTGGAGCTGTGGCAGGTGTCAAAGTTCAGAAAAGCAGCGTTTTGCTTTTCTTAAAGTTAAATCCTGAGGAGAGGGAACGGGTTGTTATTGGGATAAAATGAATATGGGTTTTTCAGCCTTTACCTGAAAATACACAGGTATGCAAAACTCATTCATACAAACATGATGAGCAGGGCTGGAATAACGAACTCTGGGGCCCAGAGCAAAACAGACCTGTGGGCCTCCTATCACAACACCACTATTTCTCTGTAAACTGCAGGGCCGCTGCTGGTGAATGACTGCCCTAAACACCCAAAGGTGTTTTAATCTTGTGCTTTTAAAAATACATCAATACTCTTTGTGAACATGGTAAATGTGCAAAAATACAGTTTTTTTCTGGAGAGTACAATACTAGTTTCTAACTTGCCTTATAACTTAAGGTTAGTTAGCAAACTAGCAAACACTTGTAAAGCTAAATTTGAGCCTCACAACATGACAACTTTCTTGGTTTTCGAACTTTCTGAGACCAAAATGTCTAATATCTAATGTCAGAGGTACTCATTTTTCCTTCTGGCTCCTCCATAGTTAAGAACCTGCCTGTGTGTGCCTGCCAACAGAGGAGAGAAGGAGAAACTGTACAGTACTGCAGAAATGAACTTTCCCCATGCCCAAAACACCTCTAAAGTGAGGTGTTTGGGGCATATTACACTGGGAGCACACCTAAGGGCAGCCCCACTACTCACTAGAGATCTAAGCTGGCTTGGGAACACGTAAGTATTCCTCCAGTCAAGCTGGGAAGGTAGAAGGAAGGGAGGTCTAGGCATCTCTGCCTAGACTGCTGCCACCGCAACCTGGATAAGAGACATAAAATGAATGGATGGAAGGCAGGTAGCTGTGGTCCAGTTGGATTATGTATTCTAGCAGGGGTTACAGGAGCATTGATATGTGTGGCTACATTATCTCAATATGTCAAAGAATGACTTATTAGCTTTTTCTGAGTGTTCAGCTGTGTGTCACAGTCTTCATATGTGAGCTGGCTCAGATGTCATTGTGTTAAATTGCTGGTCTTAACAGTTAAGACCAATTGGGTACATTGTCTCTTATTCAAAACTCAAACATTTAAATAGTTTCTTAATGACAAAAGTGAACGCAAAGGTATAAATTAAAAATATGAAAAGACCGTGACCACAACTACACATGCACACTGACAATTTGCATTAAACAAAATGCCAAAATCAAAATTACCCTCATCAGGGTCATACTTCCAGCTGCATCATTTTGAATTTACAATAATGGATTACACAGCAGTGGGGAATAAATTTTATTACAGTAGATGTCTTTCTGAAAGTGCTGTAACTAAGTTTAAGGATGTAATTCCTCCACTTTTACTGTCTTCAATGCCATGTGCCAACACAATGCAGAGCAGCTACCTAAACTTCTCTCCCACAGAGGTTGATCATTTTGTTAATAGTCTTACATCAGTTCTGCGTATGACGCTGGATACTGTGGCTCCTCTGAAAAAGAGAGCTTCAAATCAAAAGAGCTTGACCCCGTGGTATAATTCAGAAGTGTGTGCCTTAAAGCAGATAACTCGTAAGCTGGAGAAGAAATGGCATTGCACTCATTTAGAAGGCGCTCGTCTGGCCTGGAAAAATAGTTTGTTGCTGTATATGATGTAAAATCTTCCTCCAGAAAT
>VUQI01038840.1:0-10623 GCA_015106735.1 Paratilapia polleni | reverse complement strand
AAAGGGATATTTAAAAAAAAAAAAAAAAAAAGAAGAAGTAAGTATACACCTATATCTTCAAAAGCACCAGATGCAGGGGTATTAGGTCTACATGATTAGAGCCTCTTTAGGGAGTGGCAGGTGGGACCTGTCTTATTTAAACCCCTGACATCTAGACTATGGTGGTTTTTTTTTTTTGCCATTGGCATTTATGGTGTCATTGTACCAAGATGTAAAGAGTTCTTCAAGGCCTTCAGGAAAAAAAAAGACTGTAGATGCCTATGAGTCTGACAAGGGATTTAAAAAGATCAAAAGAGAGAATGGAGGGTTATGGAATGACCAAGTGAAGAAAAAAAAACAGATCTGAATTCCTTTGAAATGTGGTCGGGGGATTTGAAACAGGCTGTACATGAAAGAAAACCCTCAAAAATCTAGCAACTGAAGAAAATTTTGCATGGAAGACGACACTGTTTCAAAGAGGATCAAATCTTTGAATGTCAAAATAAAGACCACAAAAAGAGCCAGGTGTTTCTATGACATGGTCTTTCTTTTACATGGCTTTATTTATTTTATTTATTTTGTCTATCATGAATTTTAGAAAAGGGATCTGGAGCTTTCTGTAACAAGTCTGAATAAATTAAGTGTGCTAAAGTAAGAATGCAGAGAGTATGCCATTAGAGTCTAGGGATATAACACTGCAACAGTAACAGTCTCAGCAGGGGAAAACTGGAACCTGAGGGAGATGGTTTTACAGGCTCAGATAGTACATAGACATATGGATAATGCAGGGCAGGTCCTGAATGGGTGTGGGTGGTTTTTGGACGATGCACAGGCTGCATGAAGCAAAGCAGCAGCAGAGTAAATATTGAGAGTAAACGGGCTGAAAAGGAGATTCAGAGGAGGCTGCTAGATGTGCAAAATGAGTCTCTCAGGCACGGCAGGGAACGTGAATGAACTGTTAAAGTGTTGAAAAGTGAAAACAAAGCAGGAGGGAATCATGGGGCACAGGAGAAGGTGGGATTATTTTCATGCTAGGAGCAACTTATTTTGTGCTCATCTGCCCCAAATTTGAGTAAATGAATAGGAAAGGACCTGCCTTTATATTCAGGTATAAGTTCACTTTGGCACATTCATTTTGGAAAATAAACTTATTTCAAGGATTATGCATTTTGAATAAGCAGTCTCTCAACTGATCCACACAGACAGGAATATACAGTCTGTGTTTGCATTACTGGTTGCTGAAGCTTAACAGTAACCAATATCAATACACATCTGCAAAAATGAAATTATGTGTTCTCTAAAAAAGGATACAGTAGTAAGAGATAAAAGCATGGACTGAATGGTAAATGAGATTTAAGAAAACAGGTCATATCCCAACATGAGTTAGCTACCACTAGCTTGAAACCGCATCTTGATCTTCTTGTCATGTATTTTGTGAAGCAGGCAGTGAAAACATGACAGACACTGCAGACAGTGTTACAGCAAAGAGTAAGGAGGCTATCAATGTATTATGGTATGACGTAACAAGTTCTAATTGGAAATCTGATGCATGATGACGCTATAGAGGACCACTGTCCTTTCAATATTCAACAATAAATGTTTAATATATGTTTTGTTTTTTGAATATTCAAGGTAAGACTCTAAGAATATGGATTTGGGCATTTTCATTGCACTAATGTTGGCTCTCCTTAAACAAATGGTAGAAATTATTACTGGATGAGAATTTAAAGATTTGGACCACATTTCCCAGGAAAAAAATGACTTATTGAGGCCTAGGTATTGTATGGAAAGACAAATTAGAAGACTATTTTGTTAGCTTTCAATTGCATTTAGGGAAAAGGTAGAGGAAGTAAGATAATGGCTTTATGGTGGGGCCAGTGCTGGTTGTAAGTTTCACAGAATCAAAGAAACAGCTTCAGAACCAGTGAAGGCACTCAAAAGCAGCATCCTGATGAGAAACGTTACAGTGGAATGATGGAGATTGTAAAACATTCTCTCCCTAAATACATAAATTAAACTGTGAATAGAAACCAGAATAATTTGTGCAGGGGATTTTCACATTGGTGAACATTATCTGGATGATCAATAGTAAACATAAAGACTGCTAGACTTTCTTCATGCTGCTGGGGCCTGTTCTAAAAAGCAAGCTCACATACCAAGAATGTCCTTTCTTTATCTAGCTTCACTTACTCCAACATCAGCAACCAGGCAGCCACACAGAGGTGATCATTTCAATAAGTCAGCCCAGAGGTTAACAATGTAGCTATGAGTGTTTTCACGTAAAAGAGGTGCAGCTGGCAGCATATGACCAATCACAAACATGGACAAGTGTACTGGTAGCAGAGCGATATATATTTTACAAAGAGAAAATTTGCATTTTCAAAAAAATATGATGAGGATAATTACAAAAGCAACATGTGATAGGATGACTGCCCTGTGACGAGTAGGCAATAAAAAAAAAAGTGCCAAGTTGATGTGTGTGTGTGGCTTACAGTGCAATCTCTGTAAATGGTAAGATTGGGACTTAACCAACATAACCTATTCTGGTGCAGATTATGCATGCGGCATAAGTTACAATAACGATGAACCCCCTTCATAATACTACACTATATTGCCAAAGGTTTTCACTCACCCATCCAAATCATTGAATTCATGTGTTCCAATCACTTCCATTCTCCTCCAACATCAGTGTCTGACCTCACAAATGCGCTTCTGGATGAATGGTCAAAAATTCCCATAAACACACTCCTAAACCTTCTGGAAAGCCTTCCCAGAAGAGTTGAAGCTGTTATAGCTGCAAAGGGTGGGCCGATATCATATTAAACCCTATGGATTAAGAATGGGATGTCACTCAAGTCCATATGCGTGTGAAGGCAGACGAGTGAATACTTTTGGCGATATAGTATAGTGTATAAGATGAGGGTTAAAACTGAAATTACCAGCTAAACTCCTAATTGTGCTTCATAGTACAGGCCTCTGGATTGTACCACCTGGGACAGACTTGGAATGTTGCAGTTACAGTATATCAGCGGTGACATCCAAACTTCAGGAGACAGAAAAGCAACTCTTTTTTTTCCCCAAGAGAATGAAATAGCTTAGTTCACCGTTCAGCCATTTTCGGGGTTTGAATATATATAAAAACATAACCAATAAATTAAAAAACAAAATATCTAAATTCAGAGTTCCTTAAAAAAGAAACTATTCTAAAACTGTAATAAGAGGAGTACTAGGAGAGCACATCCTCTGCTAATGTCAGTTTCCTATTTTACAATGTTAATTTTTTGTTCATGTTTGACTTCACCAAGTTTAATAGAATTTACCTGTTGCAAGTTTTTGCATATTTTTGCTGACAGAAACACGAACAGCACTGAAAACATACTTGAATGAATAGCTAAATTCTTCTTCAATTGATGAAGTCTATGAAGCTGAACCTCACATCCAAAGCAGGCGACTGAATCATGAAGTAAAAATGTTTGCTTATATTTACATACCCAATTTCTGAGGGTCTCTAAAAAGTTTATAAAAAGATAATCAATTTTAAGCCAGTTACAATGACAGCATGACTGTTTGCTGTCCACCACCACAGTTGAAAAATAGGCAAATTTAGATGTGACTTTAGCAAAGTATGTAAAAACAGTAATATATATTAGGGGTAAAAAAAAAAAATACAGTCAGAAATTCACTTTTTAAACAGTTTTCTGAAATAATGTAAGACTTGGGAGTGACAAAATACAACCTGTTCAGGTCTCTCTGCCAGATTATGATTACATTACTGAAACCTAAATATTAGTTTGGGTGCAGTACTTCCTGTTTGTCTTCTTATTTAAACATTGCCCACCTTTATTACCTACCATTTATTAAATTAAGAATATTCATATTTTGCAATTTGTTTCCCTATTCAGACTGCAAACATTGTTTTCTGCACAAGAGCCATTAGTTGTTATGAAAAGAAAAAAAAATGCATGAACCACACCATAAAAAATTTAGCAAAGCCTGAAAGACCCTGAAATCTGATTAACCAGTTATTTATTACAATGATGGTATTTTGGCAAGTGTTTATATACAGGTGCATCTCAATAAATTAGAATATCATTGAAAAGTTAATTTATTTCAGTAATTCAATTCAAAAAGTCAAACACATATATAGATTCATTACACACACAGTGATATATTTCAAGTGTTTATTTCTTTTCATGTTGATGATTACGGCTTACAGCTAATGAAAACCCAAAATTCAGTATCTCAGAAAATTTGAATATTACATAAGACCAATAAAAAAAAATTTAAAAAAAAGGATTTTCAATACAGAAATGTTGGCCTTCTGAAAAATATGTCTCCATGTACACACTCAATACTTGGTCGGGGCTCCTTTTGCATGAATTACTGCAGCAATGTGGCGTGGCATGGAGACGATCAGCCTGTGGCACTGCTGAGGTGTTATGAAGCCCAGGTTGCTTTGATAGCGGCCTTCAGCTCGCCTGCATTGTTGGGTCCAGTGTCTCTCATCTTCCTCTTGACAACACCCCATAGAGACTCTATGGGGTTTAGGTCAGGCGAGTTTGTTGGCGAATCAAGCACTGTGATACCATGGTCATTAAACCAGGTATTAGTACTTTTGGGAGTGTGGGCAGGTGCCAAGTCCTGCTGGAACATGAAATCATCATCTCCATAAAGCTTGTCAGCAGAGGGAAGCAAGAAGTGCTCTAAAATTTCCTGGTAGACAGCTGCACTGACTTTGGACTTGATAAAACACAGTGGACCAACACCAGCAGATGACATGACTCCCCAAATCATCACTGACTGTGGAAACTTCACACTGGACCTCAAGCAACTTGGATTCTGTGCCTGTCCACTCTTCCTGCAGACTCGGGGACCTTGATTTCCAAATGAAATGCAAAATTTACTTTAATCTGAAAAGAGGAATTTGGAGCACTGAGCAGCAGTCCAGTCTGTTTTCTCCTTAGCCCAGGTAAGACGCTTCTGACGTTGTCTCTGGTTCAGGAGTGACTTGACACAAAGAATGCGACAGTTGTAGCCCACGTCCTGGATACATCTGTGTGGTGGCTCTTGAAGCACCGACTCCAGCTGCAGTCCACTCCTTGTGAATCTCCCTCAAATTTCTGAATGGGCTATGCTTCACAATCCTCTCAAGGCTTTAGTTATCCCTGTTGCTTGTGCACCTTTTTCCGCCACATTTTTTCCTTCCACTCAACTTTCCATTAATATGCATGGATACAGTACTCTGAAGAGCCAGCTTCTTTAGCAATGACCTTTTATGGCTTACCTTCCTTGTGGAGGGTGTCAGACGAGCTGAAGACCGCTATCAAAGCAACCTGGGCTTCCATAACACCTCAGCAGTGCCACAGGCTGACCGCCTCCATGCCACGCCGCATTGCTGCATTCATTTATGCAAAAGGAGCCCCGACCAAGTATTGAGTGCATACACGGACATTTTTTTTTTTTTTTTTTGGTCTTATGTAATATTCTAATTTTCTGAGATACTGAATTTTGGGTTTTCATTAGCTCTAAGCCATAATCATCAAAATGAAAAGAAATAAACACTTGAAATATAAAACTCAGAGTGTAATGAATCTATATAATATATGAGTTTGACTTTTTGAATTGAATTACTGAAATAAATTAACTTTTCGTTGATAGTCAAATTTATTGAGAGGCACCTGTAAAAGCTAAATCAAAAGACAAGCGGTTTCCTTTTTGTAGGTACGACATGGATGCAGGAGATTGTCCCTCTGATCATGAGTGGAGGGGATCCGGCCTCTGTTGAGACGCTTCCCAACTGGGACCGTGTTCCGTGGCTGGAGGAGTTTCGGGCCTGCATTCTTAACCTTGAAGAAAGGCCATCTCCACGCATGTTTTCAACACACTTCCACTACAACATGATGCCACCATCCTTCTTTGAAGTTAAACCAAAGGTAAGTCTGCCACATTGGTTGATGGATCATTAAGGCATTCAGTGGCACAGTAAGCATGTTTGAATTCTTGATTCTATAAAGCACCTTTGTGATTGAGTTCTTAAAACTTTAGGTCATTTTACTAGAATTGATATCATGCTCTGCGATAGAAGTTAGAATGGAAGCAAAAGTAACTTTAGGCTCAGCAGTAGAGGTACAGTAATCAAGAGGTACTTTCAGACCAGAGGAACCTTTTTGTAATTCTGGTAACTGTTGGAGATAGTAATAAATTTATGTGTCTATTATAATTCTTGCAAGGCTTTTTTGGGGGCTTTTTAACTCTTACTATAGACTAGTAGCTTCTCAACCTTAGAGAACCTTTGATTTGCATGCGTGTGCTGTGATTGGTTCAGACATAAATCTAAATTGAGCAGTTCAACACATGAATGTAGCACAGGCAACCAACATAAAAAAATCTAAACACTGGGTAAAAATTAAAAAAACAACAGCTCCCTACATTAGCTTTGAAGAAACACTGAGAAATGATCCAACAGTGAAGTCAAGGCTTTATTGAGCCTGTATGCTACAGAAAATAAGACTCATCAGAGTAAAATGTAAAAGTCTCTGCTAGCAGTTACCCTCAACTTGCTGTTAGGCTTCCCCCACACAGTGGAGCAATGTGGAGAGAAAGTGAAGAAGCTGAAATAGCATTACAGCAAATAAAAGACCACAACAACAGGTGGTGTTGCATTACCAACCATTGGCCGGCTCTTGCATCACTTCTGAGCTATTGGATCACTGTGTAGTTCCTATAAACACGATAAATTCTGAATTCTCATGTGTCCTTGCTCAAGAGTCTCACATGGCAAAGCAATAACCTTACAAAAAAAAACCCATCACTAATGGGAAGATCTGTGGTCGCATGTTAAAGACAGGATTCTGAGCCCAAAGCGCTTCATCTCTGTAATACATAAAGTGCTTAAAATAAAATAAAGCTGTGTAAATGTTTGAGTGTAGCTTATAGATTTGATTGGTCTGTAAGATATTATTTAAAGAAAAAACAGATGAGTATGTTACAAGACTTAGAAGGGTTAAATGTTTAAAGTTTAATCATGATTTGTCATCACTCCAGGTCATCTATGTCATGAGGAACCCCAAAGATGTGTTCACGTCTGCTTTTCACTACTACGGGATAGCCTCGTTCCTGGTGAAACCAGGCCCACAGAGCGAGTTCCTCCACAAGTTCCTTGATGGGAAAGGTTGTTTTTGTTGCTATACCTATGGAACATAGGTATAGCAACAGCTCATTTACTCTGTATTAGAACAGAAGGTGACAGTAACCCTCAACTCAGCTGTATTTTGTTTGATCTGACAGGGAATACATTCTTTTTCTTCTAGTTATCTTTGGCTCCTGGTTTGATCATGTGAAGGGCTGGCTGAATGCTGAAGAGAAGGAGCGCATAATGTACATCTCCTATGAAGAATTGATAAAGGTGAGACCAAGTACAAACGCCTTCCAAATAATTCAAGCATGAACACACAGTCATACAGTGAGAATCACTGTAGGAACATGAACTGAGCTGTGTTTGTCTGTGGTGCAGGACCTCAAGGACTCTGTGGCCAGAATTGCTCAGTTCTTGGAAAAGCCTCTGGACACTGAGGTGATAGAGAAGATAGCAGACAGATGCTTGTTCCAGAACATGAAGAAAAATGACATGTCTAACTATTCGTTGGTTCCTAGAGAATTCATGGACCAGACCAAGTCTGAATTCCTCAGGAAAGGTGGGTTTTCACAAAATTGCTGAGAATGGTTACCTATACAATGTATGTAGACTTATAAAACATATGTATTTTTTCTTGATTGCTAAAATGCATTTCTTTAAATTATCCCTCCATTTCCCAAAACTCAAAACAGAAATCCATAACTTCACACTCAACTCCAGAAACTTCCAACTTCCAGGTCAACACCAAATTCTCCACTCAAAATCACACAGTCTTGCTGAAAAAACAAACTTTGCCTTCAGACATGACACTCAAGCCCTCAAAAACACATTCACTACAACATAATCTTACACGCTGGCAATCAATTCAAAACACACAACTGTAAAAACTGGCAATGACTAGTGTTGCTTATGGTTCTGCCCCACAAACACCTCTTTACTTGATGAACTCAATAAAAGACACAACAAATGTTTACATTTGCACATTTTTTATTCTTTAATGTACTCCACTATATAGTGTAACTTCAAAAGAGGTGAATGTGGGTGCAGGGGTATCAGTCATAAACCTTCCACTTCCATGCAGAATAAAAAAAAGCCTCCTCTGTGGGGTTTAAAAAGGGAAAATATGCAGGCAGAAAGATGTTGGAGAACCTTGGGTTGTTGGTGAACCAGTCATGAACCAGAGCAGCCCGATGTGGAAGCTGACGTTGTCCCAAATGACAGCATAGAGAGGCTGCTCTAGTTGTGCTGGATCGTTCTCGTCTAGCTGGTACATATGTCCTAGACCATGGAAGAAAGCAAGATGGAACATGGCTTTATAGGGAACAAGGACAGCATAGCAGTGGAGGCACACACAGTGGTTGGTCAGGGACATTCACAATAGCTCGATGGCCAATTATGTTCCTCCCCGTCTCCTTTAAATCCTACCTCATCCATAAAGATGAGCTCATGACGACCAGGTCGGCCTTTAACCTCAAAGATTCTCTATAGAAACACAGTAGAGTACACACTGAGTACACAATAGAATAGTAGAGAGTACACTTTGCAGGAGGAGAAGAGCCAAATACTTTACACAGTATGAAATCTCATACTTGTGCATATTTCTGGCACTGGTCTTTGACCCTGTCAGAATTTCTTTCTAAAGGGACACGACCGGCCTGTTTCATCCTGAACCTGTTCTGTCGGAGGATGCAGTCAATTGCAGAAGCTGACAGTATTTATCACTCTAAATTTGTGTTGGTCTTCAATCACTCTCCAGTGAAACTCTCGGAGGTTGATTATATTGTTGGCAATGACCATGCTCCTCTGAAAACAGCCTTCACCAGCCTCCACTAGTAAGTCATCTTACAAAACAGGAGGATTAGCCCTATCAATTTCCTCTTGCTCACTGACTAATGACTTGTCACAAGCCATTAGTCAATGATCAAACGGTTTCACAGTCAAACCCGCCCCTTTTCGTCACATTTGATTTCTTGCAACCAAGATGGCGAAGGCGAAAACGCAACCAACGGGTGACGTCACGGTAGCTACGTCCATCTTTTTTACTGTCTATGGTAACTCCACATTTCTGTGACTGTATATGAGATAGTAATTCGGTGCATTTCTGGCAGCATATATGCTGTAGTGCAATAGAGCAAATAACTACAGTACATGTATGTATTGTAAGAGCACCTCCTCTTTGTTGTCCTCGTCCTCTGCCTTCACATCACTGACCCAGTGCCCTTGTATCTATCTGTTGAAGGTTGTGATTGGTGTGTGAACAGTTTTGATTCTTAGTGTTTCCACCTGGATAATTGTGTGCTAACTGGGTTTTAGAAAACAACCAAGAGCTTTCTAAATGAGCAGAGACAGTGTAATGTGAAATAAAGAACATAATTTTACATACGTTTCCTTCATTTGTAATTGAATTCTTTTTTGTGTGTTGTGTTTCAGGAATTGCTGGAGATTGGAAGAATCAGCTAACAGCAGCAGAAACGGAGTACTTTGATGCTGTTTACAAAGACAAAATGAAAGATGTCAAATATAAATTTGTATGGGATTTAAAAAAAACTTGGAATTAAATTCCATCATACTATGAGACAGCAACGTAGAAGAAAATACAGTTGATCACAGTGATGCCAGCTCTCACACTTCTGGTGTTGTGACACACAATTTTAATGTCATTTTCACACTGACACACTGCCCCCAAAAAATCTTGTGCCTTAAGGGGAAGCCAGTCCTTTATGTCAAAAAAAGTTAGGTTAAGAGCTTTCTTAGTCTTAACATCAGGTTTGTTCCATGTTTAAGCACCAATGCTTGTCCCTAAACACTGGACAGTGCAGAATACAGTCTTTGACATGCTGGGGGTCCACCTCAGTGTGCCACTGTGTAACAGATGATTTAAAAGCCAGGTTACCCACATGACTGAACCCTGCTTTAATGCTAAAATATAATTATTGTTGTTATCCTTGAATTTTCAAATTTACTGTTTTACAAAAAAGCGGAAAAAATAGTAAAGCACATTATTATTTTTTGATTAAGATGCCAAATTACAGTTATTTACTTGGATTCCTGAACAGAAAAATTCATTTTAGTGGTTGAATGTTATGCTCGATTAATTTCTGACTTCTCAGAGAAGTCCAGTGTGCCGGCTCAAATTTGGGTATAAAAACATGGATTCAGTTTGAAATTCCTCACTCCTGTTCAAAATGGTAAAACATGGAGAACTCACTGAAAAGCAAAGAGTCCACCTTAAAGCACTTTGTGATGCTGGATTGTCTTTTCTTGTTTTTGTGACAGGTGGTCTAAAATTTGTTAAGCATTGTATATACAGTGGTGTGAAAAAGTGTTTGCCCCCTTCCTGATTTCTTAGTTTTTTGCATGTTTGTCACACTTAAATGTTTCAGATCATCAAACTAATTCAAATATTAGACAGAGATACCACAAGTAAACACAAAATGCAGTTTTTAAATGAAGGTTTTTATTATTAAGGGAAACAAAGAATCCAAACCTACCTGGCCCTGTGTGAAAAA
>VUQI01038838.1:16954-36329 GCA_015106735.1 Paratilapia polleni | reverse complement strand
ATCTTTAGGCACTTTGTTCCTAGCAGCCTGTCACAAAAACATATAATTTGTTCCCATTTCTTTAGTTGAAACTATGAAAAATTTTAAAGATAACACAGTTTAACAGGCATAAACAGGCACACAGTGGAACACTATCAGTCATGGATTGGCCTCCCCAGAGCCTGGACCTCAACCTTATTGAAGCAGTGTGGGATCATCCTGACAGAACAGAACAAAAGGCAGCCAACATGCAAAGAAGAGCTTTGAATGTCCTTCAAGAAACCTGGAGAACTATTCCTGAAGACTACTTAAAGAAATTACAAGAAAGCTGCCTAAGAGAGTTCAGGCTGTGTTGAAGAATTGTACAAACTCGTTTTTGCCTTATATACCGTATTTACATGTGTGTTTGCACATTTGTCATTAAATCACTGCACCTATTTCCCATTTTCCTAACAAAATATAAAGAAATGAGGGCTAGCTCAGGACTTTTGCACATTAGTATTATTTATGTTTTACTCGATTCACCTGTAGTATGTCCCCAAACTAGTTCATATGAAGTGTTTGAACAAGTCTAAAGGCCACACTCAAAGGCAGAGTGAAAGACAATGTATTTAGTAAGGTATTCAGAGAGTTGCACTTGAATACATGAAAAATGTTTGAAGTAGTTGTTAGAAGAGTAGAAACACAGGGCTTGAGAGCAAGAACAGTAAAAACATTCTTACTTGTACGTGGGCTATATCAAATAGCCATGATTTATTTTCTGCTTGTTACAGAAATTGTAAGACATGGCTAGACAATTCAGACACCAGAAAAGATAGAAAGGGTTTCAGAAAGAAGAATTCGAGTAAACTTCTTGAAGCATACTCAGGCCTTTACAATTCTTAATCCATTGTGCTCTACATGGACAGTTATTTATATGGTGTTAAATGTGAAAAGGATGTAAATCGTATGCTGTGGCCTTCACAGTCATCAGATCTCAACGGAGCTGAAAACTTGAGGAATTTACTCATGGAAGAATAATTCCTTCAGTTTGGTACACAGATGCAAGGCAATATGTGATTTTGCACTCAAAATAAATGCACTCACTTTCTTACTTGAAGAATGTATGTCTGATGACCTTGTAGTGATAGAGACACTTTATGTTAGTGCTTCCTTTTATTTGTGGACTATTCCGGCATAGGACTTCAAAAAGCCTACTGCCATTATTTTGTGAAAGCTGCTGTGTGCACACACTTCGACGCTCCAGGTTTATAGCAATAGTGAGATGGGTCTTACTCCCTACTCAACACATAAGGATGCTTGTAAAGAATCCCTCAGTGTCACATTTAAACACACTGTGCCAGTGTATTTTTTCTACTTGCTGTGTTAATGTTGGAAAGGGTCATACTTTAACCCAAATCATGATCTTTTCCTAAACCTAACCAAGTAGTTTTGAGTGCCTAAATGTAATTTAAAAAAGCAATCAAAAATGAAAGTAATCGCAAGTTAAAGCAAAAGCAAAATGAAAAACACAAAGTTCCCAGTGGGGCACAAACATCAGCCTTTTAGGCTGGCAACATCTGGGCAAAATAAATGAAAAAGCCACTGTAGAAGTTACTCCTAACAGAGTTCAACTCTTTCTGTGATTGTCATATTCGTCTTGAGGAACAGCAAAGTATTCTGAATTGAATTGCAGTTTAAATTCATGAATTATGAAACATGTTCAGTGTATTGCTCGTATTAGACTTTGTAGACCAATGGAAGGGCCCTTTTTTGGTGATTAATTTGGAAATATCTGGTTTAACGAGTTGACGAAGAGCGCCCAAATGCATCATTAGTTTCATTCTCTGTGAGGATAAACTGTCTCATTTGAGGAAGAGACGCAGGTTCAGCCTCGCCTTCTGATCCAGCTTCTGAGTTGAAAGCTTGTAAAACCCTCCTTGGTGTTGTTAGCAAGTGATTACTTTTGCTAATTCATTTTGGTCCTGTTGCTCATCTCTTGACAGCTTCATCTTTTATTTACAGCACTCAGCTGGTGTCGCAGGTGCAGGAGTCCAACATTGAGGGGGATGAGCAATGTTCTCAGTCTCCTGACGCAAATATCTTCTATTGTTTAATACTAACTGACAATCTGCAGATTGCCTAAGATTATTACTCCCACCTGGACTCAGCTTATGCAGTATGAACAATATAATTTACAACACCCATGTTTGTGAGTGCACGTACAGTAAATGTTTGGCAGTGAGCGCCTGTGTGGAATAACAATCAAAAAATGTGCTAGGCATCAACTGATTAAGTTGTCCACACAAAATGAAGCCACTTACTCCAACCGCACACACATATACGCCCACGCATGCACACACCCTCCCCTGGTGTGGAGGATATTTTCAATTAATCAAGCTCTCTCATCAATAATGCATCACCCCTGCAGCCAGTCACTCTTTTCCAGCCATTTAATGAGGCAGCCCAGCCAGAGGGACACCATCCACACATTACTCCTGTTATAGTAAATGCTCCGGAGTAAAGCCACAGTGACCATGAATGGTTATTAAAGTAATGCCATCATTTGTGCCTTCGAGTCAAATCAAAACCTGTCAAAGTCTGTTTGCAAAAGGACACAAATGACAATAAGTAAACACCCTGGGAGCCATTGTGTAGCTGTGTCACCTAGCAGTCTCTGAAAACCTCATGTTGCTAAAAATCGACTGCAGGAACTCAAGAGACCAGAGGAAGTTTGTCAGGAGTCATGAATTATTAAAACCAACTTTGCTGTGACAGAGGAGAATGTCCCGGTTTGATAACATTTTATTTTAAATTGTGGTGCTGATTTGAGACATAACCCAGGAAATGAGGAAAGAAACTGTAAAAATACGCACACAATAGACCTTATACACACAACATTATAATCCGAAAGGTTTCGGACCGTGCTGGCTAATTAGGTATGGTGTTGTACAAGAGCACTTTTTTTTGGCATTCATTGTAAAATAATTATATGATAAGATGAAGTGGTCTAGCTTCAATCTTCAAAAATGTTTTCATGCATTGAGCAGTGATACATTAGGAGATCAATAAAAATGCTTTGGTATTCTCCTCTTAATTTGTCTGCCACTGCACAAGAGCATCCCTTGTAATTGAAAGTTACTGGCTGCTCAAGTCAGCTGTGTCACCTTGCAGTATGTGTAAATGCATTTTAAACACACATAGCTACATCTGCACCTCTAGTCAGTCTCTTAGGGTAATATTTTTCAGAAATGCACTGACATCTGCACTGTTTTTTGCTTGGAGGCAGTCCATTTCCTTTGCACCAAACTTGCCTTCCCCTAAGCAATTCCCTATAATCATGCTAACAAGTCTTTAATCTAAGAAATCACATCAGTTTGTATGAGGTTAAATAAATAATGTGCATCACAAGCTTTTTTTTTTTTTAATGAATCCTGTTGTATCTTGATAATAATAAATATATTATAGATTATTATTATTATAGATTCTGTGAAAGCAGATATCAAGACTCAACAAAAATATACATTTAAAAGAAATCTACTTAAAAGTCATCAACTGTCTAAGAATTACAGTCATTTTTAAACATATAGATGTTTTTCTGGCAATCTGGCCTTCCTGTTCTTGAGTGGAACCAGTGGCTTGCACCTTGTTGTAAACTCTCTGTATTTCCATTCATGAAGACGTCTCTTAATTGTAGACTTTGATAATCATACGCCTACCTCCTCGAGAGAATTCATCATGCAGTTATCTTCTGTGGTCTTTCAGGCCTTTTGGTGTCGCTGAGCTGGTCAGTCCATTCATTCTTTTTAAGAATGAACCAGATTGTTGATTTGGCCACTCCTAAAGTTTTTGCTATCTCTCTGATAGGTTTATTTTGGTTTTTCAGCCTAATGATGGCCTTCTTTCACTTGCACTGACTTCTCTTTGGGCTTCATATTTAAAATTACAGTGAAAAACTATAAAATACAAATTAAACAAATAATGGACCTAACTGTATATAAAAGATGGACGTAGGTTTCAATCGACATTTCTTTGTAATGGCCAGCAGGGGACAACCCCTCTGGTTGTAAAAAGAAGTCCAGTTGTTTAGCAGTCTATGGGAAAACAGACTCCCTTATTCAGTAAACTCTTATTTTGATGAGTTTAAGAACTCAGTAAGGCTTATTGAGTACAACATAATCTCCAGTTTGTAAATTATGGTGCTTATTAGAGTAAAAAAGGACAATCAAACAGGGTATGATTTAGGGTGGGCCTACCTTGTGATTGACAAGTCGCTACCCCGTGAGTGCGCAGTTTTCCTTCACTTTCTCCGTCATTACAGGTTTCATTACAGGACCTTGCTAACTGTTAACTGGCTGATATCACAGTAGCAATATCCATCTTTTTTCCACAGTCTATGTTTATGCCAAATACATTGTTTAGAGACCAGTGGAGGGGAGAGCACTGAAAAGTATGAAATAAAACCATGTATTCTTTATGTGTCTGAAAGCTGTGGTTTGACTTGGAAACATTAACAGACTAAGAGGAAAGACTGAGTTAGCATTTTCTGCAATTTCAAGTTAACACATAGATTCACCTTTGGAAACAATTTGATTGGGTTTATGCCTTTCTGAAAAGAACCAATGATGTGCACAACAGCTGTTATCTATCCAACTTATAGCCTGCAGACTTTGGCTATGTTATCAAACCACCAAAGTAGGGGATATAAGGACAATACTGAACACACCCCCACCCATAAAAATGTGGTGCAGAAAGTTCCCTTGCTTTAAGCATTTTAAAACACAAATGCCATCAAGCTGAGTCCTATACTGAACCCTGTGTCAAAATCTAGTTTTAAGATGATATCTTGATTTACTCATAATTTTCTCATCGGCATGCATTGGGGTACTTGGGGAGGTGCAGTGGGGGCCCAGTAGTGCAGATTTTACCCATGGGCCCTTAAGCAGGTTACTTTGGCTCTGCTGTTGTGCCCTGCCTTGTGCTTTAGGAGGCGCAGGTGCCTTCTTAAGTTTAAATAGATAAAGTCAGTCGTTGTGACACTTTAAGTTCATCCTCCACTCTTCTGGTATTTTGATCCTATGACAAAACAGGTCATCTATGAGAATTTAACGGGCACTGTAACCTACAAATCATCATCATTTTGTAGCAGCAAAGATAACACCTCATGCTATCATTTGTTACAAGATCATTAATTTCTTTTCTTTTGTCGGTTTGACCTATGGGACTGTGAAGTGTCCTTTTTTACAGTAAAATTTTGGTGTATTTTGCAATGAATCCTTGTGCAGGGGTGACAAATTTCACCTAAAAATGCTCTCTTCAAAGTAGTTATACTGTTGTCCTGGCCTTCTTCAGCTGTTATCATTGCTTAACACCTCCCCACTCTTATGTGTTTTTTCCAATCAGGGCAAGAATGGTGATCTCTAAGGAACATAACCATATGAGCAGAGAATCTGACCATCTGGCTTCCTCTGCAGCTAAAAATCGCGGGGGACGGGAAGAGACTGACGAATGTCTCTTGGCTTCTGCCGCCTGTCAGTGTCAAGATGTCTCTTTTAAAAATAAAACACTGTTTTCAGAAGCTGTACATTGCCAGTAGTGTGATTGCAAGGAAATGTAAGGCCTTCTTGAAAGAGAAGTTTCTTCTTTGAAGAAAAGAAAGGAGAGACACCACAAGGGGACAAAAACTAATTTCAAGTTTGTGGTGTTGGACTGATTCCAGACGTGGAGATAGCCACACTGGGTGGGACAGTTATGGGAAGGGCATGATATAAAATCTGTGTGGTGTATAATGACTGGCTTATCTCTGAAGCTCAAAGTGCATGAATTCCTTACCCCGTCAGGTCTCCTGTCAATTCTATTGTGGGAAGTAGCTTTCCATTTCTGCTCTATCAAAAGACTATGAGATGAGAATATGTAAGTAAGGATGTGGACTACAAGTCCTGCATTAGTTATTTCATTTCCAATGACTTAGCAACAAGCCTTTGCTCTACTGTAATTTCCCTGGCATGATATGACCATATATGAGACTGTTACTGCTCCACAATACATAAATCCCACTAATTAGAGTTCAATGACTCATGCTTGATGCAACTAGGCTGGATGGGATGTCCCCACACAGATTTAGCCATGCATTTATGTCCTTTTTTCCCCCTATCTCCTCTATCAGTTCTATTGTGTATAACATAAAACATGAAAATGATCCACTTGGCAGACATGCCTTGGCTAGACATGGTTCAGGAGAGTGGTGGCCGCGGCAGCACTTTGACAGCCGGGTTATGGTTTCTCGGTCCCAGTAATGAAGGACTACTGAGTGTGTCATCCAGGAAAAAGGGCCTCTCCCCTGTCTGTCTGTCAGCGAGCCAGCTGGATTCAATCCTACACCTCAGAATAACACCAGGCTTCAAATGCTGCAGCTTGGCCACCCTTTGCTTTAATAGGCAGATACAGCTCATTACATCACAACAGTGGCTAACCCTCTCCATAACAGAACTGGTAAACTTACATTAGTCAGAGCACAGCTAAATCATTTAGTCGATTTAGTCCCCCCGACCCTCACCCCTTTATCTCCTTTTCCAGCTTACACATCATTCTGCTCATTTTTGCACAGCTAGCAAACCACAGCCACTGAAATAGGAGAAACAGAGGAGCCCTGCTCAAAGTAAGACTAGAGTGGCTCAGTTTCCTAGAGGCAGAGAGCTGTGTCTACCCTGCAAACTGTCCATAATATACAGAACAAGAGTGGGGATTAACTAAAATGTCAAGAGAGACAGGTTAAGCTGACAGAATATTGGTTTATTTCGAGGGGTCTCACTTTCAAAGTCGAAAAGTCAGAAACTTCTTAAAGCAAAGTCTTCACTCATTTTCAGTCGTGTCATATTGCTAAGCAGAAAAAATTCAATTTCCACAGACTTTCATTTGACTTTCAGGCAGAGAAATGGTCATAGAAGCTTAAAGTTCCTAGTAGCGGAGTATATGGCTCTAGAAAACTATGTTTGCACAATAAACAAAAGGAAGGACATACAGCTGGAATCAGCCAATGACACTAAATCATTTCAGATAAATTCTCTGAGAACACAGCACTTATATTAATGGCCCTGCTCTGCAATTAATGCGGAATTATTTAATTGTGAAAAAAATCAGCTGGTAATCATATTCTGCCAAACTAAAAAGAATAGCAGTGAGGACTGCATAAAGTCTTGAGGAGTGTTTTGATATACAACTGTGAGTGTGTCTCAGTATCGAGATTTGCCTGAAGTGAAATTCAAAAGGCCTCATCTGGTCTGATTTCCCTGCGCTATAAGAGCAGACTGGGCTTCATTAGCAGTTGCTGCTGTGCTTTATTGGCAAGGAAGATCCCATTTTCACTACAGAAATTACTTGCCACCAGCTGCAAATTGACAGTGTGCCATATTTCCTTGCAAGTCAACTCTTATTAACAGCAATTCCGGGGATCTGCGCCTCCCCGTATCCAAACACAGCAGTGTCATCAGCAGGTATATTTCAGCAGTAGGATCTGAGGACCTCACAGGCGTTGTTTACCACAATGAAAATTACTAAATATAGGAGGGAGGCTTTGCCAGCTGCTTACACATTGACAGTAAAGCCATTCAGAGCCAATCTGCTGACATCTGAAGGACATGCTCACAACAAATCATAAATCAAATTCAAATTTAAGTTTTGTAACTCTTAACAATGATGGTGTTGCTCTCCATTAGCGAGCTAATTCTCCAGCACAAAAGCCTTGTATAGTATCGATGATTACTCTTCTCCAGAATATCAGGCTGCTCTGACTGATGGTGGCTGCAGCAAAGGTTAATTAATGAGCAGTGGCAGGAGCGATGGCTGCCGGCGAGGGAGAGGCTCTCCTGGGATTTGGATACACCAGCAGCAAAAGATAAAGGTGGAAAAGGAAAGGGTATGACTACTCAGCTGAAATTGAGTCTCCTTTTCTATCTGGATAACCTCCATGTACCTAATAGTGTGAGAAAGCTGCTTGATCACTTAACCAAACACGGTGCATGGAATTAGATTATAATGCATCATCATTTTCTCTATAAAACCTTATTTCATGCAATGATTATGTATTGGTTATCAGACATCAAAGATAATCTATGAGGCAACCTTCTAGCTTAAATTAGTTCTGCAAATCATCTGCTTCTTGTGATCAGACATCAAAAGATTTCCATAAAGCATATTTGTCTTTCTGAGCAGCAGGCGTTTGCAGTGTTATTTTCAGATGAGAAATGAATTCTATGGAAGAACACTCTGACATATCGCTTTATTTTTATCCTGTCTGTAAGATTCCATTAAATTTAATTGGTAGAGATTATCTATACAGACTTGCATTTCATGTGTGAGCTTTACAGGACAGAAGCACGGCCATTAATGTTCTGTGCCATTATGTTAAAAGACCAAAGATAATCTGTGATGATAATCTGTATTCCCTCTAAAAATATAAAAATGGTACTGCTTTACAATAAGACACCAGAATAGAGACAGAGATTCAATAATACAGAATCTTTTTGAAGCTTTCTCAAGACAAAATCTAATAAAGTTCCAGTGTCCATTAAGCTCATCAAGTTTATCCTCATCTTGAAGAATTAGGGCAGCCTGTTCCACTGAAAGCAAGACTATAAAGTCCTTACACCAGTTCTCCATACTGAAACTTGGCTTGTTTTTGATATCTGTATTAAGAATACACGACTTGCTTCCAGTGATACCCAACCAAAACTACTTAACAAAAGGACAGTACAACATCAAGTACAGCTGCATACCTCCTGCTTGACAACAATACAATCTGGATCTTTTAACATTATTTGCAATATTCTGCAGGCAAAACAATGTTAGATTTTTGTATTATTTTTACATACAGCAATCCATTATCTTGTATTCATCTCTTTAACCAAGTCAAGTCCCCACTGTAATTTAGTCTGGAACATGCTGTCAGAGTTAGGAGAACACAAAAACCCACACATTGCTGAAACTGCACCTCTCCTGCCAGCAGTTCTGATTAGTTTATCTTTCACGTTCCTCTTGTTTCATATATCTGTGCCCTTAAAAAGTAGCAACGTCACAACAGATTTGCATCATTCAGCCCACAATGTGTTTTCGGTTATTGAAATGAACCATATTTCCAGCTCATGTCCATGTTTTATGTTCTGCTGCTGCCAGTCTCTATTTTTGTGGGTTTTACCACCTGCAGTGACCAAAGAATTGTTCCATAATTTGCATCGTGGTAAAAATATTCCACTAAAAGTCTAACTGTGGCATTTTCATTGTTTTACATAAGAACTGTAAGTCGATTGTCCATTCTTGGAATGACTTGGAATGAATATCTGGTAATGATATTCCTCCTTTATCTCATGGGGTTTTTAGTTTTTGTTATTGATCCTGTTTTGTTTTTGGTTTTTTTGTGTGTCTCTCTATAGGAAGCCTGTGACTATTTTATTTATTTCTATAAACCAGCTTGGGGGAAAGTGTTATAAATGGCATGAGAAAAGCCAGCTTTGGTAACATATTCATTTTTATAACTTCTAGATTACCCCACAAGGATAAAGGCAAGCCTCTCCACTTTCTGCTCTCCTCACTCCCTCATACTCATGGTGCATTTGACTCTTTCAGGTTTTCAGTGAGGGTCTGAATATTTACTAGGTATTTCATGCCATTTAATCTTCAGTCTACACCTTGAGGGTGCTTGAACCACATGCTTTTATAATACTCACTCAAAAGGACGCAATTAGTAAGAGGTGACAAGAATTCAAAACCTTTTGCCAATGGCATTAACAATATTCATATTGGCATTCATATTCAAAACATCCAATCTGTGAAGTAGTAAAACTTATTGATATACTTGGATCATTTTCTGGTTAAAAAGCAAATTACACTAAGAGTGAGGCTACATTTGGGTATTGGCCCTTTTAATTGGAAGCCAAAAAGAGCTTTAGACTTTCTAATAATCATCAATTCTGCAGTTGCAATCAGTCAATAAAGTAAATTGTAATCCATTAGATTTTGAAGTTTCTAATTGTACATATTAATAAATATCAGGGAAATGTTTGCTGGAATAAGAATAAGAATAAGACTACAGTTGTAGATGTTAATAAAATAAATGGAAATATGGAGAGGTATTCAGATGTTTTTTTAAGCAGAAATATGAAACTATAAAAATAATATAATTACAAGGAAAGAAAGGTAAGTGGTTCCCTCCATACGGGTTAGGCTCGTTCAGAGTACAGCTAAGGGGTTGTAAGATGAGAAACATCAGAGAACAGAGGAAAAACTTAGTTGTGCTCCAAAGGTTTATGTTCATTTTTTATAAATGAGTGTTAAATCTTTGCTTTTGTTAGTGAAGTAGTGGATAGTTTTACATCTTTACTCTGTCTTCTCCTTAAATGAAGCCAGTAAAGTTGTCAAGTTTAGAGGGAACCTTTCTTTTTGGTTGCATTATTTAATAAGAAATGAGGTTATTAGTTATGTCACAGCTCCCTTTGAAGCCTGAATAATTATTAGGCATGTGTGAATATATGGTAAAGATTACTCCTGCATTCAGAATGAATGGAACTACTTAAAAAGCAGGGACTGTAAGTCCAGACTTGTAGAAACCTCCCTTCCAAAGCATTTGCCTGAGGTTTTCCTGTGAATAATGTGCCTCTGCGTGGAAGGATTAGGCACAGAGGACCCTGCCAAGCATTAGAGTGTTACAGGAGGGATCAAGAACAAATGAGTAATGAAATGACTGACTCACCATTCTGAGACATAAGACACAGCATGTGCTCTTTCGAAGCCTGCTCCCGTTAAGTTCCCATCTCAGTCAGAGCATTAGAACTTCCTGACATGTTTTTAATTGTTGGCTCCTCCTTGTCATGCACATCACCCATATAAGCAATTAGGCTTCTGTCATCCGTGTCTAATAAAATGGAGATTGTGCTGGCGCAAAAATGTGGCAGCACAGACATCTGCATAAACAGACACATTACTAGCAGGTTAGTGGTAATCATACTGAAAGAGAGCATGTACAAATTAAAATTTATGTTCTGTCTTTTGTAGTGATGGATAATAGCTAGTTTAACATGAGTATAAAACCAGCTAATGAGGATGGATGCTTCACATGGCACATACCATTACGAAAAATAATACACTACACCCAAACAAAGACTGGTTGCCAATATATTTATGAATTTATTGTTTTCTTTACATTAATTTCTCCTTCTGCTCCAGATCCCACAAAAAGAAACTGTCAAAAAGAAATGATTGTAATTCAAGGCCACAGAAGCAAGGAACCATATCCCCACAAGCAAATACAAAACAGAGTTGGTAACAGGATTGCAACACCAAAGTGAAAGCATGTCTGCCAAGTCTACACATTCAAAGACCACGAACATCAAACGGGTTTTCCAGCCAGTCAAGGGTTTCAGTGTTCATAGAGAGAAAAAAAACAAAACAAACAGGACCGCTTGTAGCCAAGGGAAGATGGATATTTCCAAATGAACACTGTGTATTCTGTGCACAGATGCAATGGAGAGTCTATAAATGAGTGCACCATCTGCATGTTACATGTGATCCATTTACAGTACAGAAATGTCTAAGCAAGACAGCATCAAAGGTTACTGAGTAGCATATATTTTTACCCAGGCCAAGGAGCATAACATCACAGAGTAGAAATGGTCTCTGATTTTTTTTTTAACCTACACTTCTTATTCATCCCTGTTCAGTGCAAGGCTCACCGTGCTCTTTAACGCCAAAAACCTAAAATATTATTGGCTATCTGAGTGGCCGCAACTGGAAATAGAAACATGTGTTATTTGCATTTCCTCCAGACGTTTATAGTGAATATATCACAGCAATGAAACACAGAGTAAGCCCCAGTTATGGCATTTCGCAGATTAATATAACTAGCTGAGGGGGATGCTTTGGAAATTGCTTTGACTAGAAATGTGTCAAGGCTGACAGTTTCCTTTTTTTCAGTTTGATCCCTGTTAAGCACATCCCTCTGATCTAATTCAATAAATGCTAAAGGGAGTTACAATAATGATATTCATTCCTGATCCTCTGGGATATATATCTTTAGAACCCATAAATACTTAGCTTTCTTTCTTCTACATATAATATTTTCAAAGGTTTATATATCTTCAGAGGTTTTATGCTTCCACAATCAAGTAGATACAGTAAAGTTAGCCTTGGAAAATGCACTGAATCCCACATACAATCAAATTTTGTGAAAGTGCTAAACTGTCATGACATCTTTGAGCTTCTAAATAAAATCCCTCTACCAGTACAACAAAAATACAATCTGTCATTGAAGTAAAACATCACTGGCATCTTCTTGTTCTCCACTTTGTTTCGACCCCTTACAATGCAGCATTTTTTTTTAAAGGGAAACAGCACTCAACAGTTCAGACATTAAAATGACAAACCAATGTCTTAATGAGCTTCATAACATATCTGTTCCAAACCAAGAAATGTGCTGCCACATGCCAAAAAAATCAAGTAAGTAACCAGAACATTTTTCTCACCCTACCGTTGTTGGGTAACAACATAAAATTTATGCTGAAATTCGGTGATATTCATCTGTATGTAAGACAACACAGGTCTAAAGTTTCAGTCAATAAAAGAGTGCTACAAGTAACTGTAGAGGGCTGCTAGGAGAGAAGAACAATAACATGAGCTCCTTTCCACCTGTTTTAATGTAAAATATTCCTCCCTCACAAACATCTGTTGCTGTAGTCAATACAATACTGTACATACACCCAAACAAGCACAACGGAGGGAGAAAAGTTGAAGACAGACGGAAAGACTGCACCGTTTTTCTTCAACTTTTAACATCTGTTTTTTGTTTTTTTTTATTTCTGCTCAGTGCAAATAAAAAAAAAAAAAAGAACTTAACTGGTTGTGACTGGCAGCTACAGTAAACAAAGACAGCTCAATATCAGCTGACCAGCAGCAATTAACTGGCAAACTTTGTGTAACCCAGCCTCTTCATCACACTTCCACATACATCCTCTATCAGTCTAATGTCCTTTCGAGGCATTTTCTGTCTCCATATGTTGATGTTGGCTGGTGAGATGTCTCCTTCATACATTAGATTGTAAAGGTTCGTGGAGGTGGTGAATATAAGTTGATTGAGGGCTGCGGGTGACACAGGCACCCCCAGAAATGTGTGTATTGTCTCCGCTGTCTCTTGGGGGAAGTTGACCACATCCTCAAACCTCACTTGGAGAAAGGACTCCTCAGGAAGGCTCTCACTGACCCTCAGCGCTGCTGCGGTGTGAGCCAGCCACAGATGAGCCAAAATCAAAATAGGATTTGTCTCAGAATGGGACAGCAGTCTCTGGATTATTTTAAACTCTGGCGCAACAGCTGAGCACCCATCCCTGACAGCATCCTCCTTGAATATCAAGGAAAGGTGCTGTGGGATGTTTTTCAGAGAGTAAAGGCTGGGTTTGCTGTTATAAACCATGAGATAAATCCATGCTCTGGGGTCTCTCACCAGGTATATTGTCCTCAGGGAAAGTCCCACTACCTCCTGAATGAAAGGCAGTTTAAGTGTCCAGCTTCCACTCCGCATGTTGATTACCACACGTGCATTTGGGTACTCTGTAACATGCCGTCTCATTTCCCTTACATACTCTGCATCTCTGTCCAGACTGGCCCTCAGTTTGCCCTTCAGGTCAGACGCCGGTTCTCTCCTCCTGGATCTTTTGTTTCTGTCCCTAGAGGGGCTGACTCTCTGGGGCTGTTTGACCCTGCTGCCCTCTACAAGCTGAATATTTTGCAAGTGCAGCTTTGTGTTATGCACCAGCGAATGCAGCCAGCCCTGAATAATCTTAAACCGGCCGTGCACGGCATCTGACCTTGACCACTCGCAGGCATCGACCAGGGAGTCAAACTCAAACTCAGTCTCAGGAATGTCCACATGCTCGGTGGGAACCCTTATATAAACAAAGTCCGAGCTATTGTAGAAAAGGTGCTTGAGTAATTCCGATCCCGATCCAGGAAGGGTTGTTATGACAACAGCGGGGAGGGGAAGCCGGTGTTGCTCGTACAGTCTGATTTGTTTGTTTACTTCGCTTTTGGCACCCCCACCTTTCCATTTTACCCCACAGAGAAGCTGATCGCAGCTGTTAGACACAAACAGCAGCTCGGCTATCCACAGAATAAGCACAGTGAGGAGCGCGTAACGCATCAGCCTGCTGAAGCAAACATAAAACTTTCTCTGCATGGTCAAAAATCCTATGGCCACGCAGAGAACAACCCCTGCTATTACGTTGACTGTGAATCCAAAGTCAAACAGCTGATTATCACTGCTGATTTGTTTAGGGATGAGTTGCGTCCCAAGGCCATATCGGGTGATTTGATATCTATCCTCAACTTTACAGTGACCTCCAAATCCTAAATAACTCAACCTAGCTCCAATGTCTTTATAGTTTGTAGCAATAGACACAATCTTCTCTGTGTTATTAATGATTAAAGACACCCTCACTCCATTTTTGCTATTATCTATAAATCTACAGTTGGACACTTTGACATATGGCCCATGTAGCACGTAAGCTACTCTGCTTACTGTGCCTGTCATTTGAAAAGTAACGTTTACATACTGTGTCCACCTCTTTTTGAACTCAGCTGCCTGCTCTGCCTCCTGTATCCTGGTTTCAGGGCTGTGACCCTGAGTGTCAAACCAGAACATTTTATAATGAGCATCCCACACATCCATCATTGCACCGTTATATCTGTCCATGAATCTGAAAGGAACATATTTAAAGTCAATGTCGAGATTGTGGAAAAAAGCACTGAGCGACTTCACAGGTGAATCACCCCACTTTTCCACATGGTCAAGGACTAGCAAAGTCTGCGAGTTGAGCAGAACCAAGGCTCTGAACACACTCTTTAGTCTCATGGCGGGTGAATAAGCCAACGCAGCTTCCCCACTCACAAACATGGTATCCCTGTGTGAGGAAGCAGCAATCACCTCACCTCTAGCATCACCCACCCCCTCATCAGTCCAACGCAGCCACTTGGCACACTCCCCCAGCTGGCCCTCCCATGGATTGTTACACTGGCTGGTAGGAGATGGACTAAACACTAAAACATTGTTAAGATAGCTGTACTTGGGACCATAAAGTGCTTCAGACACAAATACTTGTCCATTAGGAGCAAAAGTAAAAGAGTTCTGGTCTGGGTGCTCGTGACCAGGGTTAAAGCTGTTCCAG
This sequence comes from Paratilapia polleni, assembly GCA_015106735.1. Lineage (NCBI taxonomy): Eukaryota > Metazoa > Chordata > Actinopteri > Cichliformes > Cichlidae > Paratilapia > Paratilapia polleni. The sequence goes on along the minus strand of VUQI01038838.1, from coordinate 21,165 downwards.
CCATCCACCCAGGAGTAAGGTTTGTCATGGACAATGTCATAGACTGCACGGCCACCCAGTCTGCCAGACTTAAAGGAGACAAAAGTATTACTCTGGCCATTGGGAAGCCCAGCTCCGTATGTAACCACACCCCAGTTTGAGAAAATATGCATCTTAGCTTTGCCAAAGTCGTGGGGAGGCTGCGGCGTGAGGTGGGAGTTGTACCAGATGTATTCTGTGTGAAGTGTAGCCCAGCGCTGGGCAGATGACTGCCCCATGGGACCATCCTTAGGCCGGTGCTTTCTAATCTGTTGAGCCAGCCAGTTGCCCGTTCCATTCTTCATGATGAATGTGTCGAGGAAAACAAGCTGGCTCTCGGGCCCATAAAACCAGTTGTAGTTGGAGTCTGCGATGCCAACTGTTCTCTGAAAGCCCGGCAACAGAGTGGCATAATAAAACCAAAAGTGCCCCCGCAGCCAGTTGTTTTGCATGTTGTCTATATTGAAATGGCGCTGAGCTAGGAACACATATTGAGTGATAGACTTAGCTGTGTAGCTTCCATAGGCTACTCCCTCATCCAGAGAGCCATCGACAATATGATTCAGAAGAAACATTGTTTTCTCCATATAGTTCACTGCCACTTGTTTCCAGATCATCGACTCTGGGTCGTCATGTGATCCCACCACTATTGCACCTGTCAGGATGGCTAATATGTTGGTGGTTTGATGATTTTGGAGATATTGTTTCCCCCATCCTCTGTACTTAGAGAGCTCATACAGCTCAACTGTCTCAGCGCGAATTTTCTTGAGGTATACATCCCTTCTGCGTTGATCCAAGTAAGAGTAAATAAAGTCATAAGCAGTAGCAAACCCGGTGAGCGAGTGTGCCATGGGGACCTCATCGTTTGGTGCACTGGTCACCTTCCAGTCTGAGTATTCAGCCATTCTATCCATAAACTTGATAAGAAACTGCAGGGCAGCAGAGTCCTCTGGGCACAACAGGCAATAGAGAGCCAGGGGAGGCAGGTTGTTCCCATAAATCTCATTCCACTTGCTTGTAAACTCCTCATGTTTCACAGGGGGCAAGTAAAAGGGGACATTAGACAACATAGTGAGCACAGCAGCCCGGATGACTTTAAATATGTGACTGTGGGTGGTAGAGGACCTTTGCCTCAAGTGCAACACATCCACTTGGTTAAAATATAGGTTGGGATGGGAGTCAGCAGACTGGAGTTTCCAGCGCTCAGTCGCTCTGTCTTGTGTGAGCTTGACCTGCAGCAAGTCATCTGTGAAAATGTCTCTGTCTGTGGTGTTGAAGACCCCCGAGAAAGCTGCACCCAGTGCGAACAGTGGTAGTAAAAGAGCTGAATATAGAACCCAGTTGCCGGCCATGTTTCCAGGTGTTTGTGAACACATTTTATGCTACTGGACTTCACAAATAATTAGCTGACAGTTTTCTTCCTTAAAAGTGCTGTAATGTCCCATAACTTCATTTATCGTTTTCAGAGTTAAAGTCCAGATTGAGTTTAAATATTAGGGATGCAGTAGTCCATTGCGTTTCTATTTTAAAAGACAATATGACGCAATATCAAAATCCTGGACATGATAGTCAAGAATAGGGACAAAAAAAACTTTAGTGCAAGAGCAAACACTATCTATATCCACGTGTTACAATGTTGTAACAGTTTGCAAAGGCAACAAAACACATCATAATAAATAAAGATACATCTCTGGTGGTAAGAAAATCTTTCTGGTATGTTTCTGAATTAAAATCCAAGAAAAAAAAATCCTTATGCCTGCACGTTGTCGTTGGTCTTCATAGTAATATGGGTATTCGTGAAGACCGGCGTCTCCCCCCTTGCCAGTAACTCATACTGATCTCCTCCCCAAAACATTTCCTCTCGGACAAACATCATTCAGCCCCAGTCTGTGTCCGGTCCAATCACAGCCACCCAAAGGCTCCGTGTGCAGCCCGACCGAGCTGCAACATCCACGGACATGAACCTCAGCAAACAACGCATCTCCGCTGCAAACATTGCTTGGTATCTCAGCTGCAGAGACGCCAAACTCCGTGGTGCTTAAACCTGCAAATCCTGATCGGGAAATTGATCTGTTTGCATTGTTAAAAAAAACAAAAAAAACAAAAAACAAAAAACAAAAAAACAAAACAAAAACAGTCCTTTCCTTCCCTTGCTTCACGCTTTATCTTCTGCTATTAGTGCGGTGAAGTCCGAAAAGAGGAAAGTTGTCGTCACTCCTCAAGTATTCAAAGAATGAGACATTTTCCCCATTGTCCGCAGAAAACAACGAACCAGCCCGCTGAATGAAGAATAATCCACATGGAAATCGGCTGTATCTGTGGGGGTATTTACGTGCCCACGGGCGTTTGAGACACACACAAGTGAGCCTGTGTCTTGCGTGTGTATCCCCGGACGCGTCTCCGCTGTGTCCTCCCGACTGTTCAGCACAGTCAGTTTGATTGTTTTCCTGCACTGGATGGAAAAATTTCCACTGTACAAACTGTAGAGGGAGCCGTGACTTCAGAAGCCCGATCCCATCTCTCTTGTAGTGTGGGAAGGCGTAATATTCACTCCATTAAATCTTTTTCAGTGTTCCTGACTGATGTAAAGTTCCTACCTAGTATTAGGGCTGCAGTAGGGAAATCTTACTACTGGTGATAAAACACTTTTTAGTATCTCGTTAATGTAATCTGCACGACTCCTTTACTGTGTCATTTAATTTGACATTTACAAAAAATAATAAAGACAATATTATGGAAAGGAGCAGAAGGTGTGTGCATGGATATACAGTTTATATTACAGCACCTTAGAGGGAAAAGTAGGCATCTCGTGAACTACTTTCATTCCCTTTCTTTTGTAAAAGTGGATGAGAACATTAATAATGATCTCATTTATGTCCTTTCAGTTTAAGGCCAGTAAAAGTAAAATGGGTAGCTTAGCTGAAGAGTGGAAGCAAGAGTCACAGCTCCATCTAAGGAACAAAATCAGCTCACCATCTTCTCTGTGTTACATCTGCTTTGTTTAATATGTAGGAAAAACGACTTAAAATAATAATGGGTGGTTTGGGGGAGCCTATTTATTAGCAGATACCAATAAATAAATAGTCCATCATTTGTGTGTATTAAATAGGGGTTTTCATGAGAGATGGTAGAGGTGGAAGTGCAGTAGGATAAGAGAAAAGCAGGAGGAAAAAATATTCAGTGAAAGTTGAATGAATAAATAGAAATTTAAAAAAAAAAAGAGTTTGCTGGTGCTTTTGGGGGTAATGGTTATCTCACTAAAATTCATCTTGGATCCTTATTTATTTATTTTTTTTAATTGCTGATGATTGATTTGAAGCTAGGTTCCCTCTGTTCTCACCCATTTTTCATCCTTTATCCCCAACTAACTTACAAACTGTAGCTTCATGTTTACTTTACAGACAACAGTGATCACATCTAGTTTTCAGCAAGAGAGCTTTTTTTCCCTAAATCTCAAACTGTGCTTTTAACAAAAGGAGTCATTATTAGAATTACATAAAGTCACACTGAGAAGTTTTCTTTTACTTGTTCTTCTCCATTTGACATTTGCACATGTATTTGTAATAATATTATATAAGTTCATAGTAAACAAATTAAAACTTCACAGAGAAACATCTCAATAAATGTTAAATTTGAAATTTGTCCAAAATGTGCTAACTCCTTATTGCATATCTTTGTAAAAGAGCTCCTGGGGCAACAGAAAAGGCCTCCGGTAGCCTCAAAAACATCTCCCCTTCGAGAAATGTGTGACATTTGCCTGCCCTAACACAACCCACCATGGGCTCATTGATCAGCTCATTCTTTCCTTATTAGGTTTCCTTGCAGCATCTTCCTTTAATGACAGATCATTTTCCCTATACCCAGTTTACATGTGTGTTCTGCAGCATGCTGTCCCACAGGGACCGCTGCTACATGATGTTTTCTTTTTTTCTCCACGCAGTTTGAAAGCACACGCTTCAGGCACAAAGTTGGCTTTATCTGCTTCGCTACAGGAAATATGTATTGCAATCTCTCTTAGGACAAAAATTTTCCATGGAGAAGAGCTGCACTGCAAGAACTCTGCCAAAACATAAACACTAATATTCTTGAAGTCAGTCAGATTGCTTCATCAACACTGCTTATAAATGGCTTTGAACAAATGTTTATGTTTATAAATGGATTTTAACAAAAAAAAAAAAAAAAAAAATTAAACA
>VUQI01038837.1:17959-28265 GCA_015106735.1 Paratilapia polleni | reverse complement strand
TAGACTAGAAGTCACATTTAAACCATACATTCATACAGTACTTTATTCTATACACTTCAAGCATTTTATCTACATCACATCCATGGTCAATGTGGAATCACCAATTAACCCATCATGTATGTCTTTGGACTTTGGGGTAAAGCTGGAGTACCTGGAGGAAACTCACAGAGACACAGGGAGAAAATGCAAACTCCACACAGAAAGGCCCCAGCCAACCCGGCGATTCGAACCTTCTTGCTGAGAGGCGACAGTGCTAATCACTGCAATGCCATGCCCCCTCATAAATGTTTGCTATTGGCTTAAAGAAAAAGAAAGAAAAAGAAAACAATGTTACAAGGATCACTGAAATCCTCTAAGCTGGCTCCAGTGACACAGACTCATTTAACACTATGACCAGACACTCTGACCTTTTTCACAAGGAGGCATGAGTGTGACCTACTCTATGCCAGCTCATGTTCAACCTACATTTCCTCCCTTTCACGTGAGACTGCAGCACAAATAACTCTTTGGTAATTATTGTTCAGAAACTGAAGCCTCCAGCTTTGGCACCACGCACATCACAGCTAAAATACAGAATTACAATAGATACTAGAATACTAGACTAGAGTCAAATAAAGCACATAGAAAGCAATTCCAGTTGTTGATTATTAGGGATTTGAAGGCCAATTACTTCTACCTTCAGCACCAGACCTGACAGCAGCAGAGCATCATGAAGAGGGTAAAGAAAGCACTGCGCTGATGTTAGAATTGTGTATGGTTGTACAACAACCTTCTATGTGTACAACTAACAATACAAGATTCAACTTAGGACTCCCTGGCTTTACTGACTACGTGTTCTATGAAAGTCTGACATATTTTCCCTGCAATGATCAAATACTTGTTATAGTAAAATGAAATGCGAGTCTTTTACATAAAAACTACACGTTAAATTAGAATGTACAATAATGTGCAAAAGTCTTGAGCAACCCTTCCTTTTGTTTTACATTTTGCTGGGAAAATGGGAAATAGGTGCAGCGATTTATAGGAGCATGTGCAAACACACATGGAAATACAGTATAAAAGGCAAAAACAGATTTTGTACAATTCTAATGAGCTTGAAAGTCAACATTTGGTATGACCACCTTTAATTTTTCAACACAGCCTGAACTCTCTTTGACAACCTTTCTTGTAATTTGTTTAAGTAGTCTTCAGGAATAGTTCTCCAGGCTTCTTGAAGGACATTCAAAGCTCTTCTTTGGATGTTGGCTGCCTTTTGTTCTGTTCTCTGTCAAGATGATCCCACACTGCTTCAATAACATTGAGGTCCAGGCTATTGACAATTTGAAGCTAAAATCTCAAATGTGGATTCATTTCTCCGTAAGACCTGCTGCCACTGATTTTCAGTCCAGTTCTTGTGCAATTTTCTCCCTGTTTCCCTTCCTTAAGAATGGCTTCTTGACAGCCACCCTTCCACTCAGACCATTTTTGATGAGGCTTCACTGAACAGTAGATGGAAACAGCTGAAGGGCCAGATGCATCTTTCAGGGCGTCTGTCAGGTCTTTGCTGGATTTTTCCTATTTCTTAAGGACATGACTTTCAGATAGTGTCCATTTGCTGTAGATAGTTTTTTAGGCCTGCCACATCGTATTTTGTTCTCCACTTGTCCAGTTTTCTCAGGTGTTTTTAAGGACACACTGCACACCATGCTGAGATATGCCAAGCTTGCGGCTAATAGCTCTTTAGGAATCAAGTTGTTACTATTATACTATTTTATGCCTATCAAACTACATCATCTTTGGCAATTTTCATATATTCAACTAAATTGTACACTAAAGTGCCCAAAGATACAATTTAAAATTGGTTCTTTGGGCAGTTATCTGTTGTGTGTAGACAACACTGGTTCATCCCTAAACTTAGGTTCCTTTTTATGCTTGAATGATTCATAGGATAGTGTTAAGTGACTTAATAAACAAAAAAAAAAATTCTCTGAAAATGGTCAGGTACAAGGACTGCACTGAAAATGAGTGGAAACAAACAGCCATTTGAAGGGACCCCTGCCTTTAAGGGGACAAGTGGACCCACACCGATGGTTCAGTTTTTTCTTTTAATTTGTCACCCATGGCTATGACATATCATGCACAGCATTATCGAAGTTTGAACGAAATACTTCTAAAAAAGTCAATTAGTGTATAAAGTCAATTAGTGAGCAGTCTTTATACCATGTGCAAAAGTTTACCTAAAAAAACAAACAAAAAAAAAAAAACCTAGTTTACCAAAAGTATTTTCATGCATCTACAATCCATGCTGTCCTGTCAAAACGTGGGCCTTGCTTGAAATACATGGACTAATGTGCTCCCAGAGGATCACAAAGATGCTGAAGCCAAGGCCTCTGATGAATAATTCAAGCCAACAAGCCCCCTCCCTGTCACACAGGTGTTCGCCTCCTTGACAAACCAAGGAAAATCTAAATCAACTGCTGACTGCTGAGAGATCAGAGGTTTCACAATTGCAGCTAAGCTATTTACTCATTTGCATCAGTCTATTGTGTGCGCAGGTAGAGAGTGATGTTAGTGTCATCTGCACATGTTAAGAGCAATATTTACTCTTCAAAGGAGAGAATATGAATAGAAAGTAGAGGTGGGGAGGGACGTTTCTAAAAATGCTTCTGTTAGCTAATTGGTGTCCACTTACCTGCAGAATAAAATTACACTGAGGGGAAAACAATTATAACAGCAAAGGCTGAAGGTTAAAAAGAAATTAAGAATTGTATGACCTGTAAATCTTAGTAATAACACAAAATCAATCCATGTCCCTCCCAAAGGTGATTTTATTTTTAGAGGTTTCTATCTAAAGACAGCCATTTCCCTCCAACCAACTTTCAGGTAAGTCAAAAAAAAAAATAAGCTGTAGTTTTCCTTTTGTACTAACCCATCAAGTATCTGCTCTGGGTGTCTAAGAGCAGACCTAAATAGTTTTTCTTTCATTCAGCAATGAGATCATTTAAAAGCAGAAAAAAGCCTTAAAGAGACATGGTGATTCAGAGCACATATCTGATGATATGCAGTCATTTCAGATCACATGCACTCTGAATGGAAAATTGCATCCAATTAGCAGCACCAAGAGAAGTTAGGACTGATGAAGGAATTTCAAATAGTTACCTCGACTTACTTGACCATGCGTTTATAAATGCACAAGTAGTTTTTCCAGGCTCAATTTGATCCAAGTTAAATGCTTGAAAGTGACCTAACAGACACACTGTTACTGTTTGTCCCGAACAGGATGTGCTCAGTGTCAGTGTGCTTAGATAAAAGTTACCCTTTTGTGTAGGCAACTCAAGTCAAGAATCTCTTCATTCTTCCATTAAAGCATGTCCAGAGTCCACCTTGGACACATAAGTAGAGTGCTTGCTTCTTGTCAAGCATTACTACAGAGAGCCCTCATGGGAACAGTACCCCTGAGTTTCAAATGATACAGCTGTTGGAAAGTTGGTAAGGCAGCTGAATTTTCATTTTCCCCATTTTCCTTTCAACATAAACTATCACACACATTTTACTTGTCCTGGTTTTTCCCATGACCCACTTGGCTCAAATAGAAGCTGTATATGTAACAGCTGTCCCAAGCTTTACTGTGGGTTTGTAATAGCATCCTCTCCCTCTCTTATTGTTCAAATTTTCTCTCTGCCGTAACAACCTTATAACAATAGCTACAATCTCTCAGCTACAAACATGTGAGCGCACACACACACAAACACAAATATATTCAGCTCATATTTCTGCTGTTCTTGCTCTTACCCTTATCAACCATCTCTGATTATCCTAGCCTTCCCTCCGCCCTCCTCCTTTGTCATTTTCTTCTTCCTCCCACTTGTCAAGTGTTGTATGTATTGAAGAGTGTTCAGTTACATTTCTGCTAAGGTAGCTTATCTGCTTGAACAACATGTCCTTGTTCTCCTTTCATTTCTGCGTACTTCCTCCATAAATATGTGTACAAACATAATGTATCCATGATTGTCACTGTATCAGGCGAACACCTGAGCACTCATGGGGCTCTACCCCATGATGACATTCAGCTCTTCTGACCTGCATCGCGTCTGTCTGAATGATACCTCTATACAAAACACAGGTGTCCATCTCCTGCAGTTAGCACATGCCAGGCAGGAAACAAACACTGCATGAGGCTGAAGCAGCCCTGTGAGATAGAGTTCTTTGGTGTGGAAAGGAGTCTGACGATTGCAAAGTTCAATCACCAAACCTTTGGAGAGATCTGCCCTTAAAGATGGACTCATTTTGGCCTGTAAAAATCAATGCACAAGAGCAATTTTGTCAACAATTAAAGATAAATGGTGTTGCATTACTGTCATTATGCTGTTTACAGTGCACTAAAAGGTAAGGATGGTAATAAAACTGAGTCAGGACAACCTGAAAGTGGCATTACAGTAAGGGAAAATGGGAGCTAAATTCACTTTGTTATTGGTCTGGGCTATGGGGCAGCTGCAGCCTCCATTTTTTTTTCTGGATCTTCTTGTCACTGCAAAAATACACCCTGCACAGACAAAAAGATACATCTAATCTCTTTTATTGCACTTTTATTGCTCCTGATTCTGTCCAAATTTAGGACAACATCAAGGAATTCCAGCAAATCTGCACTGACTCAAAAACCACCTTTAGAGCAGAGACTACATTTCCCATCCTGAGGCAGATCATAAATCCAAGAGCTCTGTTACAGGGCACAGCACATTTATTATCAAGCCGGTATGGCTTTGATACAGCTACTTCAGTTTTGCTGATTTTGGAAAAGAGGGGCTGAAATCGCATTGTAATTCAGGCTTATCTGAAATTCAAGCCTTTGGAAACCTGAGTGCCAAATCTTAATTTGGCGCAGAGTGATCCCAATTTGATCGCATTGCTGAAACCGACAAGGACTGTGGAACAGGGCTGCAGCTCCAGTGTTAGGCAGGAATGGGACCTGGTGTGAAGCTTTGTAGTTAAGCATGGTCACATCATCTCTGAGGACTGAGAGCCCCCCCCCCTCTGTACTACACTGTCCTTTCTCTACACTTTCTGATTTTTGGTTTTGTTTCTTCCGTCGCTGGTAACCTGCTGTGCTCCACTCATGCAAACCAATTCAAACAAGTGTCTCCCTTTTCTTCTCTTTGTCTTTCAAGAGGGCTTGTCACCACTGCTACACTCCCAAGTGATGACAAATGGGAGCCAGAGTTAGACACACTCCACTGGCATTCAATGGCAACAAAGATAACACTTGGCCTCACTTTTTGTTATTTTAATTAACAACTATTTTCAGCAGTACTTTTACATTTTATCCAATCTTCATTCCAAAGTACCTGCTCCATTCACTTATAAGCTACCATGCAACTATAGCAACAAGTTCACCAATACAATATCGCAAGAGCTGCAGGAATTATCGGGGCTGTTCCCATTAATGTACATGGGTCAATACAGATCCAAGGTTTGTTCTTATATTACACAGTCTACACATCAATGTATACACATTGTCACTTTAGACAAATATCAAGCTGTATGGATAGCAGCTTGATATTTATAGTAGAGGTGCCTTGTCCTGAAAAGTAATTTTACACAGAGCAGTGATTCATTACAGCTTGCTTTATCCCGTTACGCCTTTCAACATCTGCAATTACTTTCAGAAATCTGAAAAGGTCTCCCTCCGTTGGATTGCCTCTGAGCGATCAGAGTGGCTTCAAAGAGTAAATGATACTGCAAGAAGACTTTCTGCATCTCTTTCACGCACATGCAGTAAAATTATAAGTCAGGAGTTCACATTACAGTTTGTTGCGTCACAGCAGCGGAAAAACCACAAACCCACATTTGCTGCATGCTCAGTCAAAAAATCCAAGGTGTTTTTTTGTAATGGGGGAAAAAAGGGTTTTCAATTTAATTCCTTAATTAATAAAACTATTTCATGGAGGAAAAAATAAATTATCAACCACCATATTCCTCATTTCTTTTCAGGAAGGTCTGCATGCATGCATGATGAAGCGTTTCTGATATGCTGCACCAGTATGACTCTAGGGAACTGAGAGTGCTTAAAGATGACTTCAGCATAGATTAGAGGTAAACTAGAATTACCGTCCTGCAGCTGTATGTCTCTGCCCATCAGGCAAGTTGCAGTTTACATTGTTGTCTGTCTAGACTCAAAATATCCAGTATGCAGTGAAGACTTTGAATGACGTCAATATGTGGGCACACAAGATTAATGCCACGAATTCAGCACTCGACCAAATGTAAAATAAGGCCACATCTCCCTCCAAGCTTAGGGGAATTCCTTCAAGGCCATACTGAGTTCACCAAAACGGAACAGACATACACACTGACAACCAGAAAAAAAATAATACCCTTGGTCACAGGGGTTTCTGGCACAAAGGCATAAAAACAGCTATTAACTATAGTATTTCCCAAACATTTAGATTCAATTTGTGGTGGGGAATGGGAGGTACGCGCATGCACCAGTATGTGCTCACAACAGCAGGCTTTCTTAAATTAATCATTAAAAGTTTCAAAGCCTCAAAGGTAACTGAGAAGATGCTCACTTACAGTTATTTCTCCTGTCATCACTACATGTAACTACATTTCATTGACATTCCACGGTATCTGGCCCCTACATTGCTGCTAGTTTCGTCCTATTTGAGTGGCCCTCCTGCTCGCAGTGGATCTCCAAAGAGGAAGGAGGACTACTGTCAGCAGCTGAAGTCCAAGATGGGGGAGTCTGAGTACATCTGACAGCGTGAGGAGACACTGTCTGGGGAAGGAGCTGAATGGACCGCTCCAACAGGAAGGGTCGGGGTTAGTTATTTAGCAGCAACTGAATTTTCATAGTAAGAGTGAGGAGGAACGTCCACATATAAATCAACTGCAGATGGCGCTGTTCTCTCTGACAACAGAGATTTTAAAAATAGATATGGATGGATGGATGGGTGGAGATTTAAATGCTAAAATAAGTCCGCAAATATACTTGATTGGCTGTTATACTTGGGAGGGCTGCCAATGCAAAAATCTGTGTGGGAAACACTGAACTATTATTCAATGTTAATAAAAAAACTAAAAACTTAATCTACACAGGTTACAGTTTTATCACTTAACATAATGCTACCGTAAATATTTGCATGTTGTTATTGCCCGTAAAAATCTCAACCATCCCATATGTTTTCCCAACATCGAAGCCCTTAATGTGTCTGTCTGCTCCACTGCAGCTTCGCCCAATTGCCTGGAAGTTTTAAGCTCTACAGCCTACAGTACATCTTTTGTACCATGCTTATTGGAGGATGGCACAACTTTTGATATCACAGCAACAGATGGCCTAAAAGCTGTCTGCCCCATCATCACTAGCTCACTCTTTAATTCAAAATGAAAGACAGCACCTATAGCAGAGTTTCCCTGTCAGGACATAAATCCTGGGTGCACTGGCCACAGACAAGTCAGGACAGCTAAGAAGTTGTGGAATGAAAAATGCGTCTGCATTATTAAGATGCTGCTGGAACCACAACTGGCCCGGTGATAAATACTGCATTACAAATCTTGCTGATCAAAGTCAAAGACATGTTTTTCTTCTTTTATAACACTAGAAGCTGTGCCTTTGGGATGGCTATCAAGCACTGAAAAATAACAAGATGTCTGACTGCCACTATAAAACTTCTTACAAAGTCTTGTTCAGAAACATGGGAGGGAGGTTTGTGCATCATTATACTTTTAAAACAAATGTGGCATCAACTGTTTTTCTTTGAACCTAATTTTATTTTGACATACATCTACTAATATTACACATAAATTGAAGCCCTGAACTTTTCTAGAGATTACACAGAGATGTGAGAACACACCTCTGGTGCAAATGTGATGACAGATTATGCCAATGTGAGGACAGTGCAGGGTAATGGGCCTCATTAACCACTAGTGAGTGGGTGTCATGAGTTGTGCTTCCTGTACGCTCAATCCAGGCAGCTCCCATACCTAAAAAAATACACAATGTGATTCTCCAGAAACTGAAAATCATAACGTGGATCTACCGTGTGCAATGCACAGGGCAACCAAAGAACCAACAGACTGTAAATGCCTTTGATTGCAATTTTAGACTTTTTGGCTAGAAAAGCTGTCTGTAAGGAAAACAAAATGGAGCACAAACATTTTGTGTCACTTTATTTCCTTTTCGGAAAAAAGAAAAGAAAAAAAGGAAAAAAAACTGGGGTATCTGTCATCTCTGGTGTTTAGAAAACAGAATGTGATCCAACACAGATAATGAGTTGCAACAGTGCTGTATCAACACATATCAGAAAAGATGACCTGATGGAGATATACCGATGGAGTATGGAGCCTTTTGTTGATCCATTCTGTTTGGGGTTAATCACCCTATAAATTATCATTATTCTATAAATCTTACATTAAAAAAAAAAAACAAAAAAAAACAAACAAAAAAAACCCATAATGCATCAGCTGTGCATGGTTAATTAAAATTACCGATACAAATGCTTTGCTTTTTTTGAATTTTTTTTAATTCAATAATTCTTTATATTTAATATCTTTAATATTTTAGATTTAATTCTTCATTGCTATGAGCAAAACAGAAGGAAAAATAATAAAAATTCATTCATCATGCCATATATCAAATTGTATGAGGCACTGCTGCTACTGGAGGCTTGACTTCATTGGCAGGAAATGCACATATCGTTACTAATCTAGTGGACTTGGCATCCATACTACAAATTCAGTTAAATACACTACATCTAATACATGGTTTCAGGCTGCAACTAATCCATCAATCCATTTTCTTCTGCTTATCCAATTCAGGGTCGCAGTGGGACTGGAGTCTATCCCAGCTGTCATAGGGCAAGAGGTGGAGTACAGCCTGAACAGGTCACCAATCTATCGCAGGGCTAACAAAGAGAGACATTCACAACTAAGGCCTATTTAGAATCATCAACTAACCTAGGTTGCATGTCTTTGGACTGTGGGAGGAAGCCGGAGTACCCAGAGAGAACCCACACAGGCACAGGGAGAACATGCAAACTCCACACAGAAAGGCCAAAGCAGCACGGTGGATTTGAACCCAGGACCTTCCTGCTGTGAGGCGACAGTGCTCACCACAGCACCACCATCCTGCCTAGCTCCAACTAATGACTATCTCTACTAGCAATTATTACCTTTTCAACTGGTCTTTAGGTGTCAAGCATTGGCTTCTTTGTTTTCTCTTTTTTAAAACACATTTTCAACCCTTTTTAAAAACCAAAAGGTTATGATTAATTAACCATTTTTTACCTACCCACCTCCAGAAGCATACTCGCACACAGATCTGTACTTGCCATAAGGAGATTTGACAAAAGGACACTTAATCCACCCTTTGTAATGCAGCCCAGTTCTTAAAGTGGCCCTTTTAAAAAGTATTTTTCAAGTAGGGAGCCATGCAGTTACGCTGGATGTTAACCGCACACACACACACACACACACACACACACACACACATAAGCACACACACATTTATCAGAGATCATGATTTCCTGTTAGTTTCCAGTAATCTCCTAGAGTCAGTCTGGGAATTATTCCAGGAAAAATCTAGAACAGAACCATCAACAGTTGAACTGCCGGTTAGCAATCAAATGTCGATGTTATCCTGTTGGCTTTGCGTAGCATCAGCTACATGAGCGTTGCTGAGAAATTTAGGAACCAGAAGAAAGAATAAAGCTATTCCGCCTCGCTATGCACACTATCTGTGTCATTTAAAAAAAACAGAAAGACATGTATTCATCACTGAGTTAAACCACACTTTTTGGTTCCTGCAACACTGCCTGATAAATTTCTGTTTTTTTTTTTTTTCTTGATACAAACATTAAAAATATAGCTCACGCTGACAAGAAAAAAATGCCTTTCCCCCCCCATTCAGAAATAAAAGTATAATATTACAGAATACATCGAGGATAAAAGTTGTCTTGATTCAGTCTTTTTGAATAACACTGTACACCATATTAAAAGAATAATATAGTGTAAAATAAACTCAGTTGTGTTTGCAACTGAGTGACACCTGATGGAATAATGTGACTCTAAGCATTCAATGTCAGCTCTGAACCTTTCGCAGTTCTTAATACTCAACCTACCCAGTGAGTAAATGAATGCAGGCTTGCTTTTATTTGAACTGAACTCCAACAGGTGATTTTTCACTGACTTGCTCCTCCCGTTGACTTAATGGATGCTACACAAAGAAACCACAAGTTGTATTTTTGGCACATATTTTGAAAAAGTAAAATGGAAAAACTCTGGTTTAAAAAAAAAAAAAAAAAAAACAAAAAAAAAAAAAACAAAAACCCTC